>CATIXQ010000042.1:313250-372596 GCA_949711755.1 Leptidea juvernica
CTGATGGTAATTGATACGCCCTGCCCACTACAACAACTACAATGCAGGATTATTGAAAAACCCAAAAATTCTGAGCGGCACTACAATTGCGCTCGTTACCTTGAGGCTTAAGGTGTGAAATCTCATTTGCCCAGTAATTTTACTGGCTACGGTGCCCTTCAGAGTGAAACACAGTAATGTTTACACATTACTGTTTCACGGCAGAAATAGGCGCAATTGTGGTACCCATAACCTAGCCGGCACCCTGTGCAAAGGAGCCTCCCACTGGTAAAATTTTTGAATATAATACGTTTCTATGACACGACTTATTCAGTTTCACAGTGTATAAGGCTCAAACTTAAGTCTTCTGGTCGAGTGACTCGGCCAAGTTGTACATATATAAGGCGCTTTATTGAAATAGAGTCGTCAATTACTGATTTTATGCTTAGCTTACATATCGAACATTTTTTCTCACTGAATTGTTACCATACATTTTTCCAAAACTAACATTTACCTATTTTGGTAATGAAACATTATATTATTATATTTAATCATTAAATTAATTATTATTGTCGATAGCATCTGGTTATACTGTCCCTGCTGAAACTGGCATAATTATTTCAATTTGGGGGGCTCACCGCGACCCGAATTACTGGGGGCCTGATGCAGACTGGTTCAAACCGGAGAGATTTGAAGCTGGAGGTAAAACTGGACTCTACATACCATTCAGTACAGGACCAAGAAATTGCGTTGGTAAGTAAATTCATTAAGGCAATTAAAACCATTTGCCTCTACGTGTGCTTGTTGAAATAGAAAAAAAAAAAAAAGGTCATAGTTGCTTATCCACCTAGTGAATAAATTACAGTTTTGCATCACTTGAATCCCTATGAATTTGTGAACATAATCTGTTCCCATGGCAAAACCAATTCAGTTTCATTGCGGCTACGGCTCAAACTTAAGTCGACGTTTTTGTTCAAAATCAGGATCTTTAGCTGATAGATCGCTATCTGGAAATGATTTTGAAGATGATTTTAATACAGATACACTAATAAGTAGGTTTCCTATGTTATATAATCTAGTCTATACTTCTATCGTTGATAAACTAAATTTACTTCGGAAGATCACTATTTACGGCCGTTTTCAATAACGTATCTTTAGTTACGGATACATTGCTGTCACCGTTTAATGACAAGATCTTATCCATCCATAGTTATGTCCAATATAGTTTTAGTCCAATGCTTTATGTCAATATGCTCTTGAAATGTAAGTAAGCGTAACGGCCGTTCTCAATATACTATCTACGGATAGAGATAAATTACTACCTTCTACTGTCAGTAATTAACTGTCAATAATCTGAATCTGTCCCAATATACCCGATAAGTCATTCTTATCGCCTTATATTGGGACGCGTGAATTGCAATTTCCATACAAACTTCTATCGCTGGTAAGTTATACGTCGTCCCATTGACAGACAGCGTGTACGGATTAGGTGAGTTACAGTCGATGAGTTTATTGGGACAGAAAAGTCAACGATAGTTACGATTTTTATCTCAAGTAATAGATAGACTGAATATTGGGAACGGCCGTCAAAGTATAGATTTGTCTCCCTCTAGTAAGTTAAACTAAGGATAGATAGGTTATTGAAAACGGCCGTAAATGAACTTGAAGGACCAATACTACAAGTAGTTGAAGTACGTAGACCTCACTAGGTCGCATATTATGTAATGCATCATCTTTACATACAAGAGAAAAACACTGAACAACACAACTAATATAGGAACACAATTTTTTTTCTTACCAACCGTCTGCTGGTGTCTTCAATATTATAGGCCTCTCTTCTATTGTTAGAGTGCTGGTAGAACCAGGTTGTTCATTCTCTTTTACTATAGAAATTTCTGTTTGAGTGCAACAATGTTGTTGTGTCCGGTCTGGAGGTTTCAGGGGCGAGCATATCATATAGGCAATTAGGCAGTGCCGACCGTTATGAACCTAAATAAATATAACACAACGTGTTAAAGTGAATTTAGTTTAATTGGGTTCCGTTATTTAATTACCAAACTTCTATTTAACTCTCACTCATAAAATTGATCAATCTTTGTATATTCCAAAGCTCAACTACGACTAGTTAGATCCACAATGCCTACCTTACTAGGAAACCAATACACGCCCCTGGATATACCACCCATCTATAAGAACTTAAATCATAAAATAAAAATCTTTGAAGTCACCAAAGATGTTATTTAGATGTTCATGTTAAGGTTTTACAAAAATACAACATAGCATTATAAAATTAATATTGTAACACGTTGTCTTAAGTTGGAATTGAAGTAGGATTAACATTACTGCACTTTCTAGGATCCGTTGAACTCAATAAAAGGCGCAAGTTGCTATTGCGTGAGTCAGATAAATCTGACTAACCTGTTGAAACCTCCTCTTCCAAGCCACAAAGTTCCATCTGAGTACAGCAATGATCTCCTTGTACACTGAGATTATTTGTATTACCTGTGGCTACTTATTATTTGAAAGCAAAAAAGTTCGTGTACTAATTTTATTTTAGCAAGTATAATACAACATTGGTTTTTATGAAAATAAGGGATGAGACAAGTAGGACGTTCAGCTGATGGTAATTACGCCCTACCCATTACAATGCAGTGCCGCCCAGGATTCTTGAAAAACCTCAAAAATTCTGAGCGGCTCATTTGCCCAGTAATTTCACTAGCTACGGCGCCCTTCAGACCGTACAGATTATTGCTTCACGTCAGAAATAGGCGCCGTTGTGGTACCCCTGATCTAGCCGGCATCCTGTGCAAATAAGCCTCCCACTATTGTATCTAACATTCAGAAAGAAAGGATTTCGTAACAAAGGGAAAAATAACTTATGGCACTATTCTAAATTATTCAACGAATAGGATATCACAAAGAAAAAAAAACTTACCTTTTCTTCAATAAAAAAAACAAATAACAATATTATAGATCTTATTTTATGCTGAGATGGTTTGGACATGTCGAGAGAATGAATGAAGAACGATTGGCGAAGAAAGTGTATAAGGCCAGTGTGAATGAAAGTGTTGGAAGGAGTACACCTAGGCGGACGTTTCAAGATCAAATAAGGGACGTCTTGAAAAAAGGCCAGGTCAAGAGCATGTATGAAAGGAATAATAAAAGTGGACGAAGCGAAACAAGTATGTAAGGATCGTAGCAAGTGGAAAGAAGTGGTCTCTGCCTACCCCTACGGGAAAGAGGCGTGATTTTATGTATGTGTTATTTTTCTTAACACACAATTTTAGAATAATAATCATATAAATGCCTATATTTTATATCTGTATGTCTAAAATAAAATAACAACTTTGTGGAATAAAAACGTGATGTTATATCATCGTGATAAAAAGTTGTTAATTGTTAGTGATAATGAAATTATGAACGTGTTGTAAGTCACCCAGCTAACAGTATTTCTAGATTTTGTTATGTTAGTTACTAACAATAAGTTTTGTTTCTACAGGTTACCGATATGCAAGTTTAACAGCGAAAAGTGCTCTTGTTTCAATTCTGCGTCAATTTAAAGTTGTCACCGAAGAAGAAGATGGTCCAATACCTACAATTGATTGTAAATTTGCTATAATGTTAAAACCTAAACATGGTTATCCTATGAAATTAGAACGCAGATAACGGGTTGTTTGATAATTGTTTAAAAATAATTTTATCAAACTGCTATGTATTCATGTTAGTAATATTGTATCACTATAATATTATCTAGATACCGTAATGTATTCGATTTTAAAAGTTAATCTGATTTTAGGAAATCATCGTATTGTTGCATTTATTTAATTGTAAATTTTGATTATTAAATAATTTTTAAGATATCTTCGCCCTTTCTTTTAATAAAAATGTTCCGAAACTATTTAAGCTTAACACACATCATATCGAAACTTTATTCATAAACTGAAATCTATGTTTTTCGAGTTTAAAACATAAACCGAAATAACTTTGTCAGGAAAATAAGTACGCGACTCTTAACGACGAAAATTATGAAGTCTCTTTTTGATTAACGCGCGCAAGCAGTTCGATATCGGTAAGAGTTAATCAGAGTCGTTCCAGATACAACCTCTGAATAATTTGAAGAAACTGAAACAAACCAGTATAATTAAATAATAATAGACCAATATACGGATAGTCACTCAGACTGTGCCAACTACCAACCTATTGCTATATTCTCCGTTGTCAATAAAATCACAGAAAAAAATAGAAAAAAAAAGTACATAAGTTTAAAAAAAATATTGTTGCGTAGCAACGCTTCCACGTTTATGAAGAGAGTGTCAAATTTAATATCGCACAGCAACGTAAATGACGAGAGTGTCAAACTTCAAGACATTGTTAATTTCAACAGCTCCGTCAGCAATACTCGTAGCTCAGCGGAAAAGTGTTTTAATTTAGACGCTGTAGACCCGGGTTCGATACACCTACCAGTGTATGGATTTTTTGGGTTTTGTAAAGTTAATGGAAATTTCTAGTAAGTTCAACATCAAATCGAAGAGAGTAAAGAGGATGGAAAATCTGTAAGCAGGATAACAAAAGTTAAAAGAAATTTCTAGTACAATTTAAATTTAAAGATGGAATGGGGGAATCATTTTGAAAATAGAACAGATCCGGGGGTATATAAGCCGTACTAAGCGTGGCCTACGGCAGTTCTAGTTCTGACTCGAAAGTGTTAAGGAAGAAGAAGAAGAAAAGAAGAAGTAGTGAAAAGTGCCAAGTGAATCCAGGTGAAGAAGAAGCTAGAAGAGACTTAGTGTTCGGTGCGGTGTGACGCGTTGAATGTACCGCCGCCCACAAGAGGAACAGCGGCAGACCGGCGAAGTGTAAGTTCTGAATTAGTGAACTCAAATAAAGACTCGTCCCTATAAGCGGAGTATTATTTCCAACCCCTGATCCACTCCCGAGTCAATATCATTAATTTCTGAGGTGTAGCATGATTTCTTCTATCGAAGAATGTGGCATTAGAGGTTCAGTGCAAAACTGGATCAGATATTACCTCGCAGACAGGCAGTTGATGACATGTGTGAACGGAGTAACAGGTTAACTAGCCGTTGTCGAATCTAGTGTACCAACCGGTTCGGTCTTTAGGCTCTTTTGATACATAATGCATGTGAATTGTATGTGTCAGAAGGTCAAAAACTGTAGGATGTATGTGTGATGCAGATTAGACACTCATACGTGGGTAACACTGAAAATGTTTAGAACAGACCAGTTCGAAATCCGCGAAATCGATGATCCGCGTGAAGAACGTCCTTTAACAGCGACTACTGAAGATAACATCAGTGCTATGCGACGCATGATAGAGGAAGATAAGAGAGTGACCTATCAGGAGATACGGGCAAACCTAGGCATTGTCAAGAGTCAAGTTCAAAAAATATTCCACGAATATTAAGGCGTCAGGAAGCTTTGTACCAGATGGATTCACCATACTTTAACCGACGTTCAGATACACCTTCGCATGAACTGGTGTCGCCAAATGTTAGATAAGTTCAACGGCGGTGACTCAAATGATGTATTTGAAATCGTCACAGGTGATGAAAGCTGGATATATGCTACGAACCCGAAACCAAAAGACTTTCAGCTCAGTGGGTGTTTCCTTTCGAGGATCGGCCAACTAAGGTAAAGAAAGGAAGAAGTCAAGGAAAAAAGATGATTGCCTCATTCTTTGGTCGGAATGGTCATTTCGCGATAGTTGTGCTAGAAGATGGAAGGACAGTTACTGCGGACTGGTACGTCAATCACTGTTTGCCTGTTGTCTTGGAAAATATTCGTCAACAGCGTCCTCGAAGCAGAATCCTACTTCACCACGTCAATGCTAAAGCACACTCTACAAAACAGACTGTTGAATATTTGACTATGGCAGGTGTCGAGATAATGATTCATCCGCCATACATTCCTGACCTGGCGCCCTGCAACTTTTATTTATTCCCAAGAACTAAACATAAAATCCGAGGTATTCGCTTTACGAGTCCTGCAGATGCGATGAAAGCGTACGAAAATGCCATAGAATAGACACCTAAGGAAGAATGGGCCCACTGCTTTTCTCAGTGGTTCCATCGAATACGACGATGTGTAGAGAGGAACGGAGATTACGACGAAAAACAATAAAAATATTGGAAAACTTTTTTTTTTTTATATGAGAGGGGGCAAACGGGCAAGAGGCTCACGGGATGGGGAGAGGTGAGGCAACCGCCCATGGACATCCGCAACAACAGGTGTGTCAAGAAATGCGTTGCCGGCCTTTAAGGTGGTATGCTTTTTTCTTGAAGGTCATTAAGTCGAATCTGTTCGGGAAGACCGCTGCCGGTAGTTGATTCCACAAAGTGGCTGTGTGAGGCAAGAAATTTCGAAGAAAACGCGCGGTTGTGGAATGCCAGACGTCTACGTGATGCGGATGGTACTTTGCACGTAATGTCCGATGGTGGAATTCGGCCGCTGGAATCAACCCGAACAGCTCCTCTGAGCACTCCCCGTGATAAATGCGGTAGAAGATGCAGAGAGAACCCACATCTCTACGCAATGCTAGAGAATCAAGCCGATCGGAGATGACTTGATGGTCGAAGATTCGAGCCGCTCTTCGTTGTATGCGGTCAAATGGAAGAAGCTGGTACTGGGGAGCACCCGCCCAGAGGTGAGAACAGTACTCCATGTGAGGCCGAATTTGCGCCTTATAAAGTTGCAGGCGGTGGCTTTTAGTGAAGTACTGTCTCGCCTTACTGAGTACACCAAGCTTTTTAGAGGCCCGTTTGGCCTTCTCTTCCAAGTGACCACGGAACTGAACGTCGCTCGATATATCGACGCCAAGTATGCAAATATAGGCTGTGGCAGTTAGAGGAGTGATCTCGAATCGAGGGGATACGACAAAGGGAGACTTTTTAGTGGTGAACGCACAAACTTGTGTCTTCTTGGGGTTGAATTGGACTAAATTTTTGTTGGCACGGCCGGTGTAGGAAGCATACCCCGTGCTGTCGTCTGCATAGCAATGAATATTGCTGATTTGCAGCAGATCACTTACTACATTAAGCCGGTTTTCATTTTTTAAACATTTTCCGTGTTACCTAGGTAGACTCATTCACTCAAATACAACATTCACAACAAAACGAACAAATATATATTACGTCGTGCCAGTCACCTTGTATTACATAGTATTAGAACCAACTATGGTAAAAATAATCTAACATTTGCAGGAGCACAGCTATACAATAAGCTTCCGAAAACTGTTAGGGAAGCGACTTCGCTCAACATCTATAAAAAAAGGCTGCTATATCATATCCAAAACAAAGAATTAAAACATCTTATTAATATAATAACTAACCATAACTTGTTACATGGACCACTGCCTTAAAACCGGAATGCAACATTGAGCAAATTCGCCTCTCATTCACTGATTTTATGTTCTCATGTAAGTGAAAACTGTCTTAATGAGAAATAAAGTTCTTTAAGCCGATACAAGTCTTATCTACGAAGACAAAGATATCAAATCAATAGAATAGAATGTGCAAGAGGACAAGATAATTTACCTAAGTGGGCCAATGATAATGGTATAATTAAAAATATTAAAAAAGAATAGGGAAGATTACGGTAATGTCACAGATATGAGGGCTTTCATAATAATAATAGGACTCTAAATTGTAAGTGTGATGAACAAGAACTGGTTTTATGGTAGCTAAATAGGATTCCAGATTGGTAATGGGCATTCTAATGAGTCTTATTTAAAGCTTTTATACAAAAACGTGAAGAGAAGCGCTTAAGCTCAAAAGGGGCATCTCATACAGAAACCATACAATCTTAAGGCTTTATATTTTACAGCAATTGTAATGTTCATCAAATTTCAGTTTAGAATGCTAGCATAATTAATTTACTTACATTACATTGTGTGTGGATTGATGTTTATACTATGCGCAATAAGTCTGTATGTATTGCGGTGAAACTTCTTAAGAATCGTTCTGATTTGAAAATAGACGAAACGAGAAAGCGAGACGATAGAAACGCAAACAGATAAATGCAGCCGGATTCAGCCGGCGATATATAGTATTTCACTATACAGTATTTTGGTACGAGGCGATCAAAGTTCAAGAAGAGATTGTCTTATGTATTATTATTTATTATTGTCGAGGACCGGTGGCCATCCCTGGTCAGGAGTGTAGTGCCTATCCAACCCCTACGTCGCAGTCCACCAGCGACCCGCTGCGCTGCGTTTGGCACTACAAGTCAGCAGATTTGGATTAGATGCGTTCCTTTTTTGCATCCTATCCTTACGACAGTTTGTTGTCCTTCGGATGCTCCCAGTACCTGCGCCGTTGCAGTAGCCGATGTGGTGCTGCAGGGCTTTAATATTTTTATATCAAGCTCTGTAGTAGCGATCGGTGGCAGATCACAGACCTGGTTCGATGCGTCAGTCAAAGTAGCTTCTTACTGCAAAAAACAGGCTTATCAAACTTGGGTTGCGGCGCTGGGTTCAAAGGATCCGAACTGCAAAGTTCTAAAGAGGAAATATTTCCGTGCCTCCAGAATCTTTAAGCGGCAAATCGGCCAGGCGAAGTCGAAGCACGTTGCCAAAATCGGCGAGCAGCTTTCTAGTTATCCGACTGGAACACGCAAGTTCTGGTCGTAGTCGAAAGTTGCTCTTGGTAACTTCAACCAGCCGTCCCTGCCGCCGTTGCACATGAGTAATGACACCCTGGCCCATACGGCAAAAGAGAAAGCCGATCTACTGTGCGCTCTTTTCGCCTCCAGTTCGAGTCTTGACGACAACGGAAAAACACCGCCAACCATCCCGCGCTGTCAGAGCTCAATGCCTGAAGGACAGTTTAGACAGGAAACTGTTCGGCGAGCTCTGTTTTCGATGGACGTCAGGAAGTTGAGTGGGCCGGGTGGTATTTCTCCAATTGTGCTTAGAACGTGTGCCCCTGAGTTGACGCCGGTGCTAACGCGTTTATTCCGGCACAAAAAAAAAGGCGTAGTCCATGACTCGTGGAAGTCAGCCCTTGTCCATCCGATCCAAAAAAAAGGAGACAGTTCGGATAAAACGGCAAACAACAGGCCTATTGCTATTACCTCCCTGCTCTCCAAAATCATGGAGAGCATAACTAACCGCCAGCTCTTGGTATACCTAGAGGGTCACCAATTGATCAACGACCGACAATACGGCTTTCGCCATGGTCGGTCGGCAGGTGTTCTTCTAATACATAAATGGCCGGCGGCTATCGAAAGCTATGGGGAAGACCTGGCAGTTAGCCTGGATATAGCGAAGGCCTTTGATCGTGTTTGGCACAAGGCGCTTTTCGCAAAACTTCCATCATTTGGCCTTGCCGAGAGCTTATGCAAGTAGACCTCCAGCTTCCTCACTGGGCGCAGTATACAGGTCGTTATCGACGGTTATTACTCGACTCCCAAGCCCGTGAACGCTGGAGTGCCCCAAGGCTGTATGCTATCTCCCACACTGTTTCTTCTGCATATCAATGATATGTTGGACACCTACAACATACATTGCTATGCAGACGACAGCACGGGCGATGCCGTATACACGGGCCATGCAGGTCTCTCTAGGGAAATCGTCGACCAGTGCCGGGAGAAACTTATGTCTTCTATCGAGTCCTCTCTTGAGAAGGTCACGGCTTGGAGTAAATTGAACCTTGTCCAATTTAACCCCCAAAAGACTCAAGTTTGCGCGTTTACCAGTAAAAAAACCCCATTTTTCGTATCACCGCTCTTCGACAATACTTCCCTTACAGCCTCGCCTAGTAACGGAATTCTGGGTCTCAAGCGATTGCCAATTCCGCGGCCATCTGGAGAGCAAAGTCAAATTGGTTTCGAAGAAACTGGGCGTCATAAATTGAGCACGGCAATTTCATTCATTCAAGCCTTTTTTCCTCAAAGGCCGGCAACGCTCCTGTGATTCCTCTGGTGTTGCAAGAGATTGTGGGCGGCGGTGATCACTTAACACCAGGTGACCCGTACGCTCGTTGGTCCTCCTATTCCATAAAAAAAAGTATGATGCGAGTATATCTTAATATTATATTCTGACGTCATGCGCTCGACGTATTACTTCATAAACACCTATTTGAAAATGTGCAGGACTGTATCAACAATAAGATTAAAAACAGTAATCAACGCAGTATTCCAAAGCATATATGGACCGAAGTATTTTTTTTAAGTAAGTCTTGTAAGTTTTTGAGCAAAAATTAATAATATTGAAATAAGGATATTAAAATATGTGCAAAAAAAAATGAAGTGAAGTGACAATGAAGTGTTTCATAACACAAATTGAATTTAAATGAGCAGAAACATTAATATTTTAAAATCTTAAATTTTCAGGGACTAGTTTTTTTTTAGGAACGACTCAAGTATATATATCATGGCTCAAACAACTGTAGCTATTTGTACAAAGCTAGTCGTTCAGCGCTGGTCATGTATCTGATATTAGTAAGTGTTGTGTTGTTATTGTGGTATTCGTTGTTTCGATATAGTAGAAGAAGGATTTATGAATTAGCTGAACCTATACCCGGGATTAAAGATACATTTCCATATTTGGGGCTTTTAAAGAATTCATACAATGCGTTTGAAAGTAAGTATTATGGTAAGGTACTTTAGATAATTTTCACAAATAATACCTAAAATATTACGTTGGAAAACATTTTCATGGTGTACGAATTATAATTTTATATGCAGTCAGAAATTTTGCAAATAGACTAAAATATATTGTATTCATTTATTATTGAAGCTAGTGTAATCTTTTTGTATCAAACTTATAGTAATTTGTAATTCTTAATCATTGGGACATTTAAAATGAAAATATTCAAAAATGAAGCACATAAATCTACTAACGGCTGATATCAATGTCCAATCTCTGGTTAAAGACTAAATTAAATCCAGATTAAGAGAATAAGGGACGAGGCGAGCAGGTAGTTCCGCTGAAAGTAATTGATACGCCCTGCCCATAACAATGTGCCGCTCAGGATTCTTGAAAAACCCAATAACTCGAGTTCGTCGCCTTGAGGCATAAGATGTTAAGTCTCATTTGTCCACTAATTACACTAGCTAGGGCGCCCTTCAGACCGAAACACAATAATGCTAACACATTACTGGTTCACGGCATAAATAGGCGTCGTTGGGTTACCTATAATCTACCCGGCATCCTGTGCAAAGGAGCCTCCCACTGGTGGGTGTGGTGGGTATATAATATATATCCAGGTTTCGTCAAAGTCAATGCATTGTACGTGAAAGTAAAACCAATCAGTGGAATGAACCATCCTATTGAAGATTTGATGAAAATTGTATCGAAAGCTTAGAAAAGTCGAAGCTTTGGTAAGAAAAAAGAAAATGGTTTCTTCTTTTACGTCCAATGGACACATTACACTACAGTAACGCTTAAAAAACAAAAGAAAGTTACTGCAGATTGGTATGAAAGCCTCGATTATAAAACTTCAACATACAGTCTCTTCTGATTATTTATTTCCGAAAATTAAAAATAAGCTAAGAGGTATACGATTTATACGTCCTCGTCTCTTTCAGAAAGACTTAAACAACTGCTTTATACAATGGTTGCAAATTATGTACAAGTAATAGAGAAAAAAATACTTTGAAAAACAATAAACATTTCATAAATATAATTTATGAGAATTATTAATGAGTTCATCCAATCCAGAAAGTTACAGTAAAACATATGTAACAGCTTAAAATTTATCATACTAATATTATAGTGCTCAGTTAGTACAGCCTAAAGAAAAGGTTCAATTACAATAATAATTTATAAATTATACTAACTACATCACTCACGCATTAATGTCATTATTACAATTACAACAATACACTTACAATTTCACAAACACATAGATACATTTTTCTACTTATAATAATATATTAAATAATACTGTAGAATTAATTATTGATTGTTGTAAAAGCTTTTGCTGTTTCTATCTCTTGTATTACATTATAGATAGTACGGGAGAGGCACTGAATCACACATTTCCGAGGACAAATGAGGCAGTAACACCACGGCACCCCGCTCCACGTTCAACGTGGACTTTTGCAATATCAGGGGAATTCACTCCAATTTAAACGTCGTCCACGACCACTTTGAGACGGCGCAGCCGGCCTTGTGTTTCCTTACGGAGACGCAGATATCTTGACCTAGCGATACGTCATATTCAACGTACCCCGGGTACAAAATTGAGCATAATTTTTTGCCTCATGTATTTGTATGTGTGTACATAAGGGAGGATAGTAGGGACCTGTCTTCTCTCAGGCTCCGCGTAGATTTAGAGGACCGCGTCCGCATCTATGCGTGTGTCTACAGGTCCCATAGTGGTAACGCAGAAACCGATCATCTCATGGGCTGCGTTCAAGCGGCAATTGACGACGTGCTTGCACAGATCCCCTCCGCCGATTGGCTTGAATCGCGTACCACAGACTACGCAGGGCGATCTGTGCATAATTTCACATTGGCGTATGGTCTGTCCCAATTGGTTGAAACCAACGTAGCTCCCGGATGTGGATAGCCACATGCCGTCCTTATTAGATCTTTTGCTGACTACACATCCCTATAGATACCAGGTCTCTGTTGACGCTCCTCTTGGAACGTCTGACCATTGCCAGGTCAGGAGTGTAGTTCCTATCCGACGCCAACGTCACAGACCAAAAGCGACCCGCCGCGTTTGGCACTACAAGTCAGCAGATTGGATTGCAAGTGGACCTCCAGCTTCCTCACTGAGCGCAGCATACAGGTCGTTGTCGAAGGTTATTGCTCGAACCTGAAGTCCGTGAACGCTCGAGTGTCCCAAGGCTGTGTGCTATCTCCCACGCTGTTTCTTCTGCATATCGTGATGCCGTATACACGGGCCATGCAGGTCTCTCTCGGGAAATCGTTGACCAGTGCTGGGAGAAACTTGTGCCTTCTATCGAATCCTCTCTTGAGAAGGTCGCGGAATGGGATAAATTGAACCATGTCCAATTTAACACCCAGAAGACTCAAGTTTGCGCGTTTACCACAAAAAAAAAATTTGCCGTATCACCGCTCTTCGACAACACTTCCCTTAAAGCCTCGCCTAGTATCGGAATACTGGGTCTCGAAATCTCGAGCGATTTCCGAGGCCATCTGGAGGGCAAATTCAAATTGACTTCGAAGAAGCTGGGCGTCATTAATAGAGCACGGCAATACTTCAAGAGGGCACACATTCTAGCGCTCTACAAAGCGCAGGTCCGGCCACACACGGAGTATTGCTGTCATCTCTGGTCTGGCGCACCTCAGTATTAGCTCGATACATTTGACCGCGTGCATCGTAGGGCAGCTAGAATTGACAGGGACCCTATGCTTTGTGAACGGCTGGATCACTTGGCGTTGCGTAGAGATGTCGCTTCACTGTGTGTCTTCTATCTCATTTATCACGGGGCGTGTTCTGAAGAGCTGTTTAACCTGATTCCTGCCGCCAAATTCCACCTTCGCACGACACGCCACAAGTTAGGATATCGTCCCCACCATCTGAATGTGTGGCGGTCCTTCACAGTGCGGTTTTAAAAGAGCTTTCTTGCACGTACTACAAAGCTGTGGAATAAGCTTCCTTGTGCGGAGTTTCCTGGACGATACGACATGGGTACCTACAAAAAAAAGTGCGTACTGCTTCCTTAAAGGCTGCTAAATTGCTGCTGTGTTCCCTCTGGTGTTGCAAGAGATTGTGGGCGGCGGTGATCACTTAACACCAGGTAACCCGTTCGCTCGTTTGTCCTCCTATTCCATAAAAATAAAAAATAAAAAAAAAATTCAAACTTTATATTTAGTAACCTTTTCAATAAGGAGGTACTGAAACGACACAAAAAATTATTTTTCTAAATACTCTAAGAAATTGCAACAAGAAACTGTATGAGAATTTATTATAAGTATCGTTCGCAGAGCCGTCTAATTAGCATACAATAAAACAAGGCAAAGACAATCTTTACACGTGTAAAGTGTATTGTTAATATTAACGGATGCAAGATTTTATTTATTTACTTGATTAAACTTTTGAATTTACAAATTCAAATTTATGCATTCAAAATACCATTGACGATACGAAGGGGACAATCAATGACTTTCAATAAACATAGAAAATGGAACATCCCACTAATTACACCACAATAATCTTCGACTTCTAAATCTATACATTGCTGCATTTGCTCCAGTTGCTTAAAATGTTCATGGAAATATGCAGTAATGTAAAATTTTAGGGGCTAAAGTATGAAATTGCCGATTTTTACTGAAAAATTCAAATTACTTTTTTTTTATTTAACATATTTATCTAATCAAAATAATTACCATTATTATCAATAAATTGCTGCAATCTAATAGGAAGGTCATTTATGCCTTTACGATAAAACTGTGGTGATCTAGATTCGACAAACTGTGCGAAAGCATACGGTACTGCCTCCTAAAAAGAAAACTTTATATCAATTTTAAAAAACCCATTTATGATTTCACCGCTCTTTTACAACACTTCCCTTAAAGCCTCGCCTAGTATCTGAATACCGGTTCTCAAAATCTCGAGCGATTGCCAATTCCGTGGTCATCTGGAGGGCAGCCCCAGCTGCAAGAAGCTGGGTGGTCTGGCCATACATGGAGTGTTGTGGTCATCTCTGGTCTGGTGCCCCCCAGTAACAGCTCGATCCATTTGACCGCGTGCAACGCAGAGCAGCTTGAATTGTCGGGGACCCAGGCATAAAAGGCATTTATTTTCACAGAATTGATTCCTTTAGAATTCTTTTTGATTTCATTTCTAATATACTAGATACTACTACCGCTTCGAAAACAAATGACGCTCTGATAGAGAATAAGCGACGCAAGAAACTCTCCAGTGCCCTGTGAACGGCTGGATCACTCGGCGTTGCGTAGAGACCTCGCGTCCTTGTGTGTCCTCTACCGCATTCATAACGGAGAGTGTTCCGAAGAGCTGTTTCACGTGATTATAGCCGCCTAAATCCACCTTTGCACGACACGCCACAAATCAGGATATCATCCCCACCATTTGGATGTATGACGTTCCATCACAGTGCGGTTTTCAAGGATTTTTCGTCCGCCAGCTGTGGAATGAGCTTCCTTGTGCGGTGTTTCCGGAACGATACGACATGGGTACCATCATAAAAAGCGTGTAAGCCTTTGTGATTCCTCTGGTGTTGCAAAAGAATGTGGGCGGCGGTGATCACTTAACTGATCGAGGGGCTCAGCACCATGCATGTCGGTTGTCACGTTGATAACTTATGCGTCATTAACATCAGCTGCGCAGATGGCATGGTACTGCTGGCCCCCTCGGTGAGCGCACTAAGAAAGCTCCTTAAAGTCTGTGAGTCTTTGTATTCTTTAAGATTGATTTTTGATTATGTTCTTATAGTAAAGATAATATAAAGATTATTATGGCGGATAAATATAATGAAGATGAATGACGAATAGTTTTGCTGGCAAAATCATACAAAGTATGGGTAAAGAGTTAAACATCAAGCATAATACAAGTATACAAAAGAACCTCACATAAAATAAGCCGTAAATGTAATAAATACAATCATATAGTCAATCTTGGTAGGCGCTAATACTAAGTGTAGATAACTGACTGTCCCTCATTTTTCTTTAGTAGGATACTACCATTTGAGTTCCATCAGTATTTGTATAATCCCATTCTTACAAGTATTTTAGCAGAAGCAAATATTATTTCAGAATTTGTTGTGAGTTGCTCCCATATTTCAACGGGCTTTCTAGGGACTGTTAATAGTTTTAATGTTGTCAATTTATATCACCTTTGTTATTTGAATTGTATGCACGAACTGATTTAATAATTTAGATTTTTCACGTACATCGTCAAGTTCTACAGAAATTGGTACATTTTATTTTCCTTTGCGGTAAATATTTATGATATTCTTTTTTACTTCACATCCAATTTTTTTAAGCAAATTTTTGAATAATATGATCTTTATATCTTCGTTTTTTCTTTTGGAACGATTCTCACTTGTAATTTTTCTTATACTGTTTGTTAGTAGTGTGTACTAAAACGTCTTCCAGAACTTAAATTTTTTTGTCTCATTGTGTATTTCTATTTCCAAGTCGACCATTTTTTGCAACTCTTTATATTTTTCTGAACTATTTTGGATTGCTTTGCCAATCTCAATGTTAGTTTCTAGAAGCTTATTAATCTGTTATGTCAATCCCGTAGTAGCATCTTGTAAGTTTTTTTTTTTGTTTAAGTACAAAAGTCCATAAATGGTTCGTTATCAGGGTTTTTCCGCTTTCTGGTATTTATTGGTGAAACAAACTCGTCTTCATTAGTGTGACTGATGTTTGGTTGGTATGAGTGAGTTTTATTGAATATCTGATTTATTAATTTGTCATTTATATTACTCTGCCTCTTTTGCTGGCAAATAGAAAATTGTCTGTCATGTCAGCATTATTTTAAAGCGAGAAAATCCTGCAATGATTTTTTATGAACACTCAAAATTATTAAAGATTACAATTGGCCTTTAACGATGAAGCCACATCTAGTACCATACTTTACAACTGGTTAAATGAGTTTAAACATGGTCGCACTAATCTCACCCATGATCTGCCCGAGGGATGACCTTGGCGATGCAGAATGGAGACTGTTAAAAAATATGAAATTATAAAGTGATCCCTATCTGGAGATTCAGGCATGGGTTTGAGTCAAGTGTACAAAAGCTTTGTGCCCGGTGGATACATCATAATTTGACTGAGACCTGATAATTCCGTCATGTTAGTTGGTGATGAGAAATAGTTGAAAAATTAACAAAATAGTATTATGTACTAACTACCTTTGGATTATCCCAGTGACTGCACCGTTGTAGTTGCCGATGTACTACAGGGCATGGATATTTTTATACCAAGCTCTGTAGTACCAATCTGTGGCAGATCACAGGGGTGGTTCGATGCGTCAGTTTAAGTAGTATCTGACTACAAACAACAGGCGTATCGAACTTGGTTTGCGGCGCTGGGCTCAAAGGACCCGAACTGCAAAGTTCTAAACGGGAACTATAACCGTGCCTCCAGATTTTTTAAACTAAACCATCAAAGCGATTGGAGCACGTCGACAAATTGACGAGCATATCTGGTCGTTATCGAAAACTGCTCTTGGTAACTTCAAGCAGCCGTACCTGCATCCACTGCCCAGAAACGACACTCTAGCTCATACGGCAAAAGAGAAAGCCGATCTTCTGTGTACTCTTTCTGCCTCTACCTCGACTCTTGTCAACAACATAAAAACACCGCCGTTCATCCCGCGGTGTCAGAGCTCTATGCCTGAAGTACAGTTCAGACAGAAAACGGTTCGGCAAGCTTTGTTTTCGTTGGACGTATGGACGTCGAGCGGGGCGGATATGATTGTGTCCTAACTCGATTTTTCCGGCACTCATACTCAAAGGGCGTAGTCCCTGTCTCACAGATGTCAGCGCTTGTCCATCCAATCCAAAAAAGGAGACAGTTCGATTCAGGAAAACTACAGGCCTATAGCTGTTACCTCCCTGCTCTCCAAAATCATGGTATTAAATGAAAATTGATCAACGACCGACAGCACGGTTTTCGTCATTGTCGGCAGGCGATCTTCTGGTTTCTTTGAGCTTTACAAGAGTTTACAAGTGCAATGTAAGTGGACCTTCAGCTTCCTCACTGGGCCAAGCATGGTCGTTGGCGACAGTTATTGCTCGAACCCGAAGCCCGTGAACGCTGGAGTGCCCCAAGGCTGTTTGCTATCTTCTACACTGTTTCTTCTGCATATCAATGATATGTTGGACAATTCCAACGTACATTGCAATGCAGACGAAAGCATTGGTAATATTATGTACATAGGCCAGGTATGTCTCTCTTGAAAAGGTCGCGGAATGGAATAAAATTACCTTTGTCCAATTTAACCCCCGGAAGACTCAAGTTTGCGCGTTTACCACAAAAAATCAATTTGTCGTATCACTGCTCTTCGACATCACTTCCCTTAAAGCCTCGCCTAGAAATCTCGAGACCCAATATTCTGATACTGGGTGATCTGGAGAGCAAAGCCGAATTTGCTGAGTATCATACATAGAGCACGGCAATACCTCGAGCCGACCTACATTCTGGCGCACTACAAAGCGCAGGTCTGGCCACTTAATATGGAGTATTGCTGTCATCTCTGGTCTGGCGCACCCCAGTATCATCTCGATCCAGTAGACCGCGTGCAACGTAGAGCAGCTCAAAGTCCCGGGGACCCAGTGCTATGTAAACGGCTGAAACACTTGGCGTTCATTTTCATTCCGCAATTTTCATGAGGAGTGTTCCGGAGGGCTGTCTCACCTTATTAGTGCCGCTGAATTCCACCCTTGTACGACATGCAACAAATGAGAATAATATCATTCCGGCCATCTGGATGTGTGGCGGTCCTCCACAGTGCGGTTTTCAAGGAGTTTCCTTCCTTATATGGTGTATCCATGACGATAAAGCACGTACACCTTCCATTTAGGCCGGCAACTCTCCTTAAAAAAATTGCCCCGTCGGATACAACGACATATTGAATTGAATGGATACTATTTAAGAAAGATGTAATAAGACTAATAACTTGCAAATTTAATCAGTTTTAATGTTCGTAAAACTTTCAGATTGATTGATGTGTGTGTATGATTGTTTTTTTTTTTATTTGCCATTGATCACTTGAGTGTCAATACTTACTTAATGATTAGACTCATAATTTAATGCACAATAGTGGTGTCGATACAAGGAGAAGACATACTCAAACTCAATAACAATGTGCTATTTTAATCGCCACAACGTAACTTATTAAACACAAATACATATTCATTAATGAAAGATTTGCTAATAATAGGCCCAGTTTGATATTTTGTGCTCTATTTACAGATGTCGTCTCGGATATAGAAAATATAAGCAGAGAAACTTTTAAAACTGCAGGAATTCAAAAGATGTGGGGAGGTACTACGTTTTTTATAGGTAATATTAAAGTTTAGCTAATTCCTTATAGATTTTATTTGGTTTATTAGTTTAATATTGTTTACCCATAATGATTTTTATACACCTCTCATCTGTGAAAGTAGCGCCTAAAATTGTAAATTTGCATCTTTATTTAATGTCTGATTTTATTTGACAAGTACATTGTCACGGTTTTCTTGTAAGTTCAATTGTAATGCATACCGTGATGTAATATTAATATGAAGATAAGTACATAACAAAAAAATATTTTTTTAAATTGTTTTCAGCGTTAACGAATCCAGCGGATATTGAACATGTTTCGAAAAATTGCTTGGAAAAAGATCTCTTAGTGATGAAGGGTATAAGAGCCTTTACTGGTGATGGTGGAATTTTTGCTCCTGGTATTTATAACAGTCAATGTTGTAATGATACGAGTATTTGTTTAACTTACCTTACTTGAACTTTGCTTATTTTTAATGTGAATTCTCATTTTAGTTTCAATATGGTCTAGAAGAAGAAAAGTTATTATTCCTGCGTTTAGCCCCAAAATACTCAATAGTTTTTTGGATATATTTACGCGAAGAAGTGCGGATCTTGTTGAAAAGCTTAAGGAATTGAGTGGCACTGGTACATTCGATATTTGGCCTATCGTTAACACTTACACATTAACATCAATAGCTGGTAAGAGTGATGCCATTATTTTCATATTCATTCCAATTTAAAAAGACCGGCTAAGGCAAAAATGAAACTATTTGTAAGGTGGTCTATATGAGCCAAGTAATTTCACTATTTATGGTGTTCATCTAACATTTATGAGGTCTATTAAAATATGCATTATATATTTCCTAGCGTGCTATGACACATATTTACGGTAATTATTTTAAACTAACTTTTGCCCTTGAATTTGTACCGCACTAAGGTTAGGTTAGGTGTTCTGGGATCGCATGGCAGATAAATATAAATTAAAAAACAATCAGCATTTGAAATAAAACCTTTAATTGAAATATCAATGCTATGATTGGCCTTGAATTTGATACACTTTGACATACCGACACATGAATGAGTCAAGAACAGTCGCTCGTCCCTTAGAAGTATCGTTTCATTGGAAATATTATAGGTAGCAATTGGAAATTTTAATTGTCATTATAGTCATTTTGATATACATAAACTTGCACGATCGCTATTTCGGATTTCGAGAACTTTCGAATTGTTTATCTGGAATTATGATCTGGAATTTCAAAACTGGTCCCAAATTAATTAAATATTGAATTTAATTAAATTCTTTAGCCATATATCGTCGGTTTCCTGCATGAACTCATTAACTGAAAAAAACAGAATTAAGCCACATTTAGTTTTAGTAATATCATTTTCCCTATAACATCTTAATTATGATTATGTTAACGAAAAGTGTAATACTATTATATTGCTGAATATATTTATTATTAAAACCAAGAGAGTTTTTTTATATATTATCAAGCAATAATTTAAAAATTAAATAAAATATACAGTTAATGATTTCTTGCCATTGGGCCTTTGTACGAGGTTTCATTTAAGTATTTCTTGATATAGAAGTCTATTTTAAGGTATACGTACTACTTGAATATAAATGATGATTTTTTTTTTGTGGAAAAAGAGGGCAAACAGGCATGAGGTTTACTTGATGGAAAGTGATCACTGCGCCCATGGAATACTGCACCACCAGAGGGCTTGCAGATGCGTTACTGGCTTTTCAGGAAAGGATGTGGGAAGGGAAGCAGATTGGACCTATGGGGCTCTGGGGAGGAAAAGGGGATAGACCTACGGGACTGTCGTGAAGGTAAAGGTGGACCTCCGGGACTCTCACTGACCTATCGAAACGCGATCGCATAGCTGCCACTTGACGCTGATTTTTCGCATGGATATTTCTCTACAAATCATCCGAGCTCTCTTGAAACAATGAAGATACGTTTCTACGTGACGCTAGTTGATCGAACCATACACTGGTTCCCCACCAATTCAAGCAGGCCTGTGTTGCACGGGTTGTCATTTGACAACGCGTGTGGATTGAACTGATACGATCGAGGTGTGCCAGATCAGAGATGACAGCAATACTTTATATGTGGCCGGACGTGCGCTTTGTACAGCGCTAGAATGTGTGCCGGATTGGAGTATTGCCGTGCTCTTTTAATGACGTCCAGCTTCTTCGAATCCAATTTGGATTTGCCTTCCAGATGACCGCAGAATTGGCAATCGTTCGGGATTTCGAGACCTAGTATTCCGATACTGGGCGAGGCTTTAAGGGAGGTGTTGTCGAAGAGCGGTGATACGACAAATAGGTTTTTTTTTTATAATATTAAACGCGCAAACGTGAGTCTTCTGGGGGTCAAATTGGACAAGGTTCATTTTACCCCATTCCGCGACCTTCTCAAGAGAGGACTCGATGGAAGACACAAGTTTCATCTGTCACTGGTCGACAATGTCCTAAGAGAGACCTACATGGCCCGTGTATACGCCATCACCAGTACTGTCGTCTGCATACCAATGTATCTTGGAGGTATCCAACATATCATTGACATACAGAAGAAACAGGAAGAACAAACAGTGTAGGAGATAGCACACAGCCTTGGGGCACTCAGGCGCTCATGGGCTTCGGTTTTGAGCAATAACAACCATTGACAAACATCTGCTGCTGCGCTGCACCCAGTGAGTAAGCTGGAGGTCCACTTGCATAAATTCTAAGCCCAAATGATCGAAGTTTTGAGAGATGCACCTTGTGCCATACACGCTCAAAGACCTTTGCTATATCCAGGCTAACTGCCAGACCTTCTCTCTTCCTAGCGATAGCCGCCGTCTATAGTTACGCCTTTTTTCTACTTTTCTGTTTGATATAGCTAATCTTACAACATAACTAGGGGTGGCTAAAATATTTTAAGCCTAAGGTATTAAGGATGGTGTTAAAATATATAAAAATTATTTTTCTATGAAGGCCTCCACTTCTTTTATACATTTCTTACATTTTCCATAAAGTGCTTTTAGCCCGCTTAAAGATATTCGCCGTCTTTGCCTCGAAAATGCTCGTCAACTTTCGTTATCTCTTCTTCATTCGAAAATCGTCACAATCGGAGGTCTTTCTTTACATAAGAAAATAGAAAATAATTACTGGGAGCTAGGTGGGTGGTTAATTTTTTAATATATTCAAACCTTGTTTAATAAATCTAGGGCAGGCATTGCAACTCGCGCTGAGTAAAATGAGGCATCAAAAACAGAACACCACTTCACGCACTTTTGTCAGCTTAGGAATGTAATCGATAAGCAAAATCCCTTCACAATATCAAAAAACAGGGGCCATGAGCTTTAATATCAATTTTTCGTCGTTGAACAACCGTGGCGGTTTTTCCATTCCATCCGGATCATATTTTCGGATCCATGTTTCATTAACTGTGACAACACGAGTAAAAATATTATCAGGATTACCGCCATAGATGTACAAAAACTCTTGCGAAGTTGTGCTCGACGCAACTTATCCAGTGGCGCTTGGCATCTAGCGCGCGCACACCTTGCATGTGCAAATGTACAAAATTCCAACGAATCATTCCATATAGCTTCAGCTTTCTGCCACAACTAAGTTGAGTGAATAATTTAGTTATTTATTGATATAGTTTAGTTAAATTAAGTGACCGACTACCGAGCCAATCGGGTGGTCGAAGTAGCCCATCCCGCTCATTAGCCTCCGTTGCACTTTTCCTACCCCACGAGTTATCCTCCGTTGCACTTATCCCACTCCGCGCGTTATCCACCGTCGCACTTATCCCACCCCGCGTTTCATTCCTGAGTTATTGTACCAATATTTTTCTATTGGTTTTAAGATAACAAAATTCACTTAATAATAATTGAGGGATAATGAATTCCATCATAAGACTGATTTAATCGATATTAAATCACACTAATTTACAACTTCATTATAAGAGCAATTATAAGAAAACAATAATTATTTTTTGGTAAACAAAGTTTAATATAATAATAAATTAATTAAATTAAATGATTAAAGTTTTTTATCACTTGATTTGATAGAATCAATTAAAGTTGTTAAATATGTCTTATTATAACATTATTGTTTATAATAAGTAAATAAGCGCAGTTAATGACTTTTTTAACTAAGTTTCGTTCTAAAGTGATTTTCGTATGTCATTAAAAAAAAACACTAAATAACAAAAATAAGTTTTGTAATAAAGAAATTGTTCATAATTTCACAACTTTGATTTTTTTAAAAGTCTACAAAGTGATGTAATGATTTTAATAAATCCAATAGTCCCAAAATTGTAATTATCAGCTTTATGCATACGTAATAACTTCCAAATTAGAACAGCTAGAAATACGTGAGTTTTTGAATTCTATAGAGCTAGTCAAGGCGATGTTCGCGTAGTTATTAACTGTACTTAATGATTTCTTGCACTTAGTGAGTTCTTAGAGTAAACCGACGATATGATCTCACTCTCACTATCCCCGAGACATATACTCGTTCACTTTGATCCTAAGCTTTCTCTCGATGTCATTCGTCGGAAGTAACATAAACAGGCGTTCACTGAACACGACACATTAAACACATCGCGCTTATTAGGGACCGCAATAAAAGTTTGGTAATAAATGTACCCTACTTTCTTTTCTGTGCCTCTCTGTGTGCAAGATTTCATGAATTTCAGTTAGGAGGAGAAAGCGTCAAAAATTAACAAGGATACACTCGTACTTATAATATTAGTTAGGGTCATAAATGTGAGGTAACAACTTCCTAAAATATCACATTATAATGAAAGGTGCAAAAGTAGAAGAAACTTGTCATAATGAATTTGGAACGAACTAGCATCACGTAGGAAACTGTGTGCGGGATTTTATCCGTTACAAAAATTTGTGTAGTTTTAGGAGTTAGATTTTCCTAAGTGAATCAATAAAACATAAGTGAAAGAACACACGAGGAAAACAAGCGATTCCTCGTTTTCCTCGTGTGTTGATGTGATGGGCGATTGCCCATGTACATTCACAATGTCAGGTATCAAGAAATGCGTTGCCAACCATTAAGGTAAGTAATTCTATTCTTGAAGATCCCTAAGTCATATCGGTTCGGTAAAAAAATACCCGGTAATTGATTCTACAACGTGATGCTGCTGTAATTTAGCATCTTGACCATAATATCCGGTGGAAAGAATCCGGATGCTGGTATCAACTCGTGATAAATGTGGTAGAAGGATTCCATATGCAGAGGGATTCCATATCTCCACGCTACTCTAAATCAAACCGGTCGGAGATGAATTGATCGTCAATTATTTGAGGTGCTCTTCGTTGCATGCGGTCAAATGGAAGAATCTGGTACTGGGGAGCGCCTGCCCAGAGGTGAGTAGAGAACTCCATCTGAGGCCGATTTTGCGCCCTATATAGTTGCAGGCACTGGTTTGTAGACAACTACTGTCTCGCCTTTCTCTTCACTTCAAGTGACCACGAAATTGAACGTCAGTCGATATGACGACGCCGACGCCGTCACGTTAGGAGCATATCAAATATAAAATACAACGAAAGGAGAGTTTTTTGCGGTGAACGCATAAACATGTGTCTTCTAAGGGTTAAACTGGACTAAATTTTACTAGCCCCATTCCGAGACTGCAAGGCATAATATCGATTTCAGACAAAAGTTTGTTCCGGTTCTCGTTGATACTATCCTGGGAGATGTTGGCACGGCCGGTATAATCAGCATACCCAGGGCTGTCTTCTGCATAGCAATGAAAACAGCTGATTTGCATTTGCTTTAGCATATCATTGATATGCATAAGAAACAGTGTAAGGTATAGCAGTGTTTGGGTTTTAACTTGGAGGATGTATCCTCGATAACGACTTTGATGATTCAAACTGGCAAAACGCTAGTGACCCACCTGCATTATCTCTCGGTTAGCATTATCTCATAGGATTGCAGTGGCCCTATAAGCGCCTTATGCCATACTTTTGTGTAATTTATTCTATTTCTCGAGTAGTTTTACCCATGCATACATTTGTAATTGCATAAACATCTTTAAAAACGTGATTACTATTCTATTTCAGAAACATCTTTGGGTATAAAAAATCTTGATGTAATGAATGATGTAGTAGTATCAGACTATCTCAATGCCGTTGAAGGGGTTTTCAAAGTGGCTTCAAATAGAATATTATCCGTATGGCTGTGGCCAGATTGGATCTTCAAATTATCCTGGCAATACAGGGATTTCACAAAACATTGTAACAAAATTACTAACGTTACAAATAATGTAAGCATTTAAACGATATATTATTTTTTTTGCTTTTATCTGAGTAGCTTTTATTCAAAACAGATGCTTTACCTGAATTAAACTTAACTTATTTCTTACGTTATTAAAAATCGTACCTTTTTGTGAGCAGTCATTTTTGAACTCTCTCTCTCTCTCTCTCTCAATTATTTTAAAGATTAAATGAAATTCTAAATAAATATATCGTAATATTGTAAGTATTAGATAAATTTAGTTTTTTAAACCTCTGAAACCTAAAAATAAAAAAAAGCACGAATGCTTTGACTCTTATGATTATGTCACACTTTTCTTTTCTATTCTTAACGATATATATTGATTATTCCAGATCCTTAACTTAAAAATACATTTAAAGCTGATCAATTCTAAATGTTGTTATTTCAGATTATACGAAAAAAACGAAGTGATTTAAAACATGTTGATTTAAATGCTTACGAAAATCAAACAATTTTTGGTAAGAATCATGCTTTTTAAAGCCATTTTTAATTAGAAAATCCTTCACTCTGCGATTCTGTAAGATATGCGGTGTCCACTTACTTTATTTGGATTCCTTTAAAAATTGCGTTGCTTGGAAGCAAACCGGATGAAAAATAAAGCCATAAGCCGCGACACGTGTCATAAAATAATCTATTTTAATCAGTCAACGCATTTTATAAAACATTTTAATATATAATTTGGGCCTAATAAAATTTCAGGGCAAGACGATAGAGTGGATTCATTCCTAGATCATCTTATACTATTATCCCAGCGACAGAATGGTTTCACAGACACAGAACTGCGTGAAGAAATTAATACGTTTCTACTAGCTGCTACAGATACATCCGCGGTTGCAATTTGTAACACGCTTTTATTGTTAGGAAAATATCCAAAAATTCAGGAAAAAGTTCATGAAGAGTAAGTACAAATTATATTAGAAAGCAGATTTTAAAACTCTTGAATTAATTTTATCTAAAAATAGATATGTTGTCCTCAGTATAAAACTTTGTTGATTCATATTTAAAGCCATTGTGTAACAAATATAATTGTAACAAACTTCATTCTCAATATCTATTTAATTCTTTAGATTAGTACGTGTGTTGGAGAACGATAATGAAAAATCATTTAAAGATATTTTAAGTAATTTGAAATATTTGGATATGGTTTTGAGAGAGTCTCTTCGTCTATATCCACCTGTACCTATGGTTATTCGGAAAGCGACTGAAGAAATTAAGTTACGTAAGTATAACTAGCGTTATTATAGTTTTATTTAATATTATGTATGACTCTTAGGGGCTGTTTCACAATGTCCAAGTAAAGTTCCTGATAGTAGACCTATAGAATAAAGACATCATTTGCGTTTCACAGTGTATAATAATAATAATCTTTATTTGCATTTGAATAAGGTCAGTTTTACAATCGGTCTTATTTTATTATTATTACGTTTCTCTTATTTTACCTACAAGGCATGCAAATATATGTAGTATAACATTTTATTTCATACAAAATTTAACCTAACCATTAAGTATTATACACTTAGCAATACAATTATAATTCTAATAAAATAGTAATATTCATGTCAGATTTAAATGTCAAAATTCCTTAAATTTAAATAGTCATTTATTGAATAAAACCAATTTTTTATTAGCCATGTTGTTAATTTGTTCTTAAGTTGATTACATGTCACGTCTTTTAAATGGTCGGGTTACTTATTATATATTTTTATCGCCATGTAATGAACATTTTCTTGGCAGAGTGTCAATTGACATTTGGGTACAAGTAATTTTTTTGGGTATCGAGTGTTCCTAGAAGAGTGATCTTGGTGAAATATTCCGGGTGTTTATGTACAAATACACACATATCCCGAATATACAAAGAACGAAGTGTTAATATTTTCTTTTTTATAAAAAGTGGCTTGCAGCAATCCATCCAGTGTGCATTGCATATTGCACGGATAAATTTTTTTTGAACTCTGAAAGCGCGAATTGCGTCCGAAGAATTTCCCCAAATGATGAGTCCATAGCACAGTACAGATGACACATATCCGTGGTATGCATACCAAGCGGCTTGTTCTGATACTGTCTGTATTATTCTCCTAATGGCAAAAATAAACCTTTCCAATTTATTACAAATGTCTTCAATATGTTCTCTCCATTTAAGATTTTTATCAATTATTATACCAAGAAATTTAATATTATTTATGGGTTCAATCATTGTACCACTATATCTTATGTTCAAATTATTATTAAAATTCCTGTTAGTATTAAAATGGATTATTTTAGTTTTTAATATGTTTAAATTTAAGTTATTGTTATTAAGCCATCTGGTAATGTCATTAAGTGAAATAATAATTGTATTTTTTAGTGTAATTGTGTCTTTTTCTTTAATAATTAATGTGGTATCATCGGCAAATTGATTGATTGTAGAGTCTGGGAGGTCATTTATATATGATAGAAATAGCAAAGGACCGATAATACTTCCTTGTGGAATGGCGCAACTCTGATTTTCCCTAAATTCAGAAGTGTGAACAATTTTTGTGGACTTTTTATTGCATTTAACTATTCTTGGTATTTCGGTACGTTGTTGTCGACTTTTTAGGTAACTTTTTATCAAGTTATTCGCATTGCCTCTTATTCCATATTTTTCACGCTTATACAATAAATTTTCATGTAATACCAAATCATAGGCCTTCGACATATCTAGAAAGATCGTTGTTACGGTTATTGTATTATTTAAGCTTTCGGAAATACTTTTAATAAGGTTAAAAGAATCTAACGTTGTGGAACTATTTTTTCGAAAACCAAATTGTTCTTGTCGTAATATATTGTGTTCATTGAAGAAAGATAAGATTCGACTGTTTATCGATTTCTCTATTACTTTCGAAAATATTGGGATTAGTGTAATGGGTCTGTAATTATTTACATCGCATTTATAACTTTTCTTAAACAAAGGTTTAACCACCGATTTTTTAAGTTTTTCTGGAAAACATCCTTCTTCAAACGCTTAATTGATAGATTGATATATATATAAGATAATGGCGTACATATAAATTTTGCACAAAATTAAATAGATTGTGTGTCGATGTCATCATATCCCATAGATTTGCTATTTTTCAGTCCCATTATTATTTTAAATACCTCAAGAGGGCTCGTTGGTGTAAGGAATATGGTTTTTGGGTTCGTTTGAATATGTTTAATATTACATTTATTTCCATTCCGCTGATTAGCCGTTATGTCTATAAAATAATTATTAAAAATATTCGCAATTTTTTTTGGATCTACGTACTTGTCATTTTTATATATAGATAGTGTTATCGAGCAGGTAAGGGCCATTTAAATTATAAGATTAATGTATTAGCATATATCATAGTTATTGGGTGGTAGGGGAGCCCAAGAGGATAAATAGGGTTTTACTCGAGGGCGTGGTCACCTATTGGATTGTGTAGGTTAGATGAATAAAAAAAATAAAACGAAGGAAATTTTATAAGATATTATGTTACCTGTCACTGGTGGGGGGAGGGTGTACAACAATGAAAAAATCAGTAACAAAGGAATACTCAAACGCTTCAGATATTATTAGTGTATGCGCCTCACGTGTTACTGAAAACGAAAAAATATTCATGTGCAAGTTTGCATGGTGTGGGTGGCTAAACGAAGGGGTAGAAATTAGAAAAAAAATCTTTTACACCGCGTCATCGAGAGGAGTTAAGGAGGATGTTATGTGAACCCTATGCTCCTGGTGAAAAGACGTGACCAAAAGGTACATTTGAAAATGCAAGAAAAGTTGTAACCATGGAATACTCAATTGTATCAGATTATTATACAGACGGTTCATCGTAATGTCCTTGTCGTCCTGACTCCTTATATGATAATTGTGTGGAGAAATTACCTTAAACTGACGGCTGGAAATTTATGATTTGAAACTTTGTGACTTTCCGGTTTCCTTATGTAACGCTCAAATTGTTAGATTATTGAAATAAACACTTTACTGCATTAAATTTAACATACTTTACCTCAATCTGACGCGCTCGATTTGCTCCAAGGATCGATTTTTTTACTAATCTGATCGGCTGCTCTAGACGTTCGATCCTATATATAGGGCTCAGGTATGTTGGGAGTACTTCACAAGTTGCAAGTTTGTCCCTCTTATGTTATTCTGACACACACTCGAAAAATTCCCAAAAACCCGCTTGGGCTCTTCTACTATAATGGGCGGCAGATGTTTGTTTATGTCATGTCTTATTGATAATTATGAAAGGCTTATGACAATTGATTAGTTGACATTCTCAAATTTCGTTACACGGAAGCGGAATACCATTATGTGATGATTCATTTTATTGTTAAAATAGTAGTAGAAGTGCTATTTAGAAATTTATGCCAATAGAATACTGTAAAATGTGACATAAAATTTTCACTAAGCCATTGTGTTACGTAACGTTATTTCGTATAAGAAACACTTTTTTTAATACTTTCATTTGGTCAAACGGAACGATTGAGTGCGAGGTTGTCAGACCGATCTGCCAGATAAGTCATCTAGAAATTAAATATTGTGAATCGCAATCTGTTTTATCTGGAACTTTTATGTAGCCATTAATTTATGTAGCTAATGACAATCTGCTACTTTACTTGGACAGTGTAAAATGGCCCGTTAACCTATTATTTTAACAATATAGTATATACGAGGAGCGTTCAACAAATAGAGAGAATGAGGATTTAAAAAAAAAAAAAATTTTCGATTGCAAAATATAACATTTATTACTTTCACAGTGTGTTAGTTTAATACATAAAAAAATTAAATATAAAAAGCGTATTCGAAGTGGTCTAATACAGCCCTTTCAACTTTGAGGCCAGTAATCAATAGAAGCACGCACTCTTTCCATGGGTAAATTCTTCACTGCCAATCGTACGGATTGTCTTAGGGATTCCAAATTATCACGGCATTTAGAGCAACCCATACTCTCTAAAACTGACCATAAATTATTATCCAGTGGATTAAGATCGTGACTAGACGACGGCCAGTCTTCAGCTCTGATGAAGTCCGAAACATTCGTTTCCAACCAAGACTGCGTAGACCGATCTTTACGACCCGGTGTGGAGTCTTGCCGGAAGCACAATTCTTGGTTTTTGAACATGGTGTTGTTAAGGGGCTTCACAACCTTCTCAAGAATAGTATCTTCACACACTTGTGCCGATGTTTTGATACTTTTTTCACAAAAGAATGGCTCAGTCAGGTTTTTTCTTTTTTTCAGTCACTTAGGCCTTTGTCCAGCAGTAGGCGTCTTCCGGCTGATGATGATGATCATGATGGCTCAGTCACTCATTCATAGCTAATATGATATAAAAATACCCCACCAAACCATCACTGAATTCAGATAGTGCCCACATTGTAGGTACTCTGTCAGCTAATTGGGAAGCTTCCGTAGGGCTTTGAGCATCAATATGGTCGTTTTGTTTGTTAAAATGTTGTTCAATTGTAAAAAAATTCTACTCCGTAAACATTTTTTTTCTGTGCGTACCGCTTCATTAGTTATTTAGATTTTACCAACCTATTCTTTTTTAAATTATCAGCATAGAAATTATCAATACGTCTCTTATAAGTCCTAAGTCATCTCTTAAAATGCGCGACATGGTTCTAGTTGCTGCTATCTTCATCTCCCAAGATAAAATATTTAGCTTTTGGACAAGATTCTTTTTACTAATACCAAGCGTATGGAGAGTTTTAAAAATTGTATTTAACACCATACCATACCATACCACCACCTTTGTGTAATGCAATTACAGCGATTTGGTTCTCTTTATCACCCCACTCCATTTTAATATCGAAAAATTTTGTACAATGTATTGACGCCAAAATGAGAAAACTCAATGAACAATCATATAATGATTAAAAATTATGAATACTTAATCTTTTGTCTCTGCTAAGTTTAATACTAAGGCTTACAAAACCTAAAGGTATACCGAAGAAACCTAAAGGACGAATTGAAAAAGCAAACTGTTCGGTAATGGAAAGATTCGAATAGGATGACGCCTGTGGGTTATATACAAAATGTTTTTTCCTATTGAATATTATTGGACATAGTGTTATATGATACACATAAATTGATAGGACACAGGCTGTCAATAAATCATCATAAGCTGCTAATTTGGTATATATACAGATAAAACTTTTTTTGCGAATGATTAATGTTGTCAGCAAAATTGTGTTCCCAATTTAACTGCATTAATTATAATTAATGTCTTTTGCTTTATTTTACAAAATCAAAACTATTTTATAAAATTCTGTTACAAGCAAAATTATATTTTCGACAGCATCATCTGGCTATACTATTCCTGCTAATACTAGTATAATTATTTTAATTTGGGGGGCTCATCGTGACCCCAATTACTGGGGGACTGATGCTGACTGCTTCAAACCGGAGAGATTTGAATCTGGAGGTAAAACTGGACTCTTCATGCCATTTAGTACAGGACCAAGAAACTGCATTGGTAAGTATTTAATCCGTAATGGCTTTTCCAGTGTTTCCTTTTATTATAATATTTATAAGTTTACTCTGACTGTTAACTAATATGCTAAAATGTATTGACTCCTTACATTTAAAACACAAGTAGCTTATTAGAAATGTTAAACATTGCTCGTACGATAGTAATAGCACTGAGTAGGGATAGATACTTACGTAAAAAATTAGCAAAGTTATTATGCTAAATCATGTAAATTGTTAGTTAATCTAAATGCTCATGCAGTTTGTAGTGATTTTTTGTTCGGGTCCAATCTTACAATAGGATATGACTTAAGATGAAATTTGCTTTATTGGATATCCTGAAGATAACTTATTTTTATTATAATTAAGTTTAACGTAGGTTAACATCCAGGACTGGCTTTACGTTAAGAAATCTTTTTCGGTCAACAGTATTTATTGTACTTACTTGATCATGACAACGGTATTATTTGTCACCATGAAATGACCACGGCGCGTCCAAAGTTGGCTCCTCACGAAATAACTCCTCAACGGTTAACGACATTGGCATTATTTAATTATAAAGGTTACAATTGAAAGATTTAATTCATAAAAAATAACGGTGGTCAATATCACATACGTCAATTGATAAAGAATAGAGATTGCTTTAAAAATTATGCAGAAATGATAATTGGCAATAACTATAAAATCCTCAGAAAAGCAGTAGCAGCAGGATATTCTAAAGAGGACATTATATCACAGATCACCAAAACATTTAGCAAAAGTCACGGCTTTGACCCATATGACAATCACGTATACTGATACGGAGAGTTTAGCTCAAAATATTTTGGTTAAACCTGAAAACCATTTTATGGCAGTGAGAGGTGGAACCAAGGACATCTCGCATCAAACCCGAATATTCCGAGGATATATATATAGCACCCTTACATTAACCGATGCAATATGCTCGGAATATCAGAATATTACATATACCTAGGTAGCACTGAAAATGTTTAGGAAATGAAAAACGGCTTAATGTAGAAAGTTTTATTATTTTTCGAAGTAATCTCCGTTCTTCTCTATACATCGTCGCATTCAATAGGTGGATGGAACCACTGAGAAAAGCAGTGGGCCCATTCTTTCTTAGGGGTCTCTTCTGTGGCATTTTCGTACCCCTCCACTGCATTTTTTTATATTTTATCTTTAGTTCTTGGGAATAAATAAAAGTCGCAGGGCGCCAGGCCAGGACTGTATGGCGGATGACTCATTATCTCGACACCTGCCATAGTCAAATATTCAACAGTCCGTTTTGCGGAGTGCGCTGAAGCAATGTCGTGGTGAAGGAGGATCCTGCTTCGAGGGCGCTGCTGTCGAATTTTTCCAACCCAATAGGCAAACAGCGATTGACATATCAGTCTGCAGTAAATGTCCTTCCATCTTCTAGCAAAACTGTCGCGAAATGACCTTTCCGATCAAAGAATGAGGCAATCATCTACTTTCCTTGACTTCTTCCTTTATTTACCTTAGTTGACCGATCCTCGAAAGGAAACACCCACTGAGCTTATTGTCTTTTGGTTTCGGGTTCGTAGCAATATATCCAGCTTTTATCACCTGTGACGAAGCATTTGAGTCACCGCCGTTGAACTTAACTAACATTTGGCGACACCAGTCCATGCGAAGGTGTTTCTGGTCGTCGGTTAAAGTATGGGGAATCCATCAGGTACAAAAGCTTCCTGACGCCTAAATGTTCGTGTAATATTTTTTGAACTTAACTCATACCAATGCCTAGGCGTGCCCGTATCTACTTATAGGTCACTCTATTATCTTCCTCTATCATGCGTCGCACAGCACTGATGTTATCTTCAGTAGTCGTTTTTAAAGGACGTCCCTCAAGCGGATCATCATTGAGATTGCTACGTCCACGCTTATATGTAAATTCGTTAAACCAATTGTAAATAGTGGCACGAGATGGGGCTTCATTAAGAAATACTAATCGCAGCCTATCATAGCTTTGTTGTTGAGTAAGCCCACAACGAAAGTCATAATAAATCATTGACCGAAAATTTTCTCGCGTTAGGTTCATTTTCACGTGTAACAAGAGTTTTAGATTTGCCGCCAATTCACAAAAACAAATGACAAATGAATGCATTAGGTTACCAAAGAGTTCTAAAATTGAAATTCAAAAAAAGTTTTCTTTAATAATGTTTCTAACTGGCCAGTTCTAAACATTTTCAGTTGTACCCACGTATATCTGGCCTGTACCAGACAAAATTTGAAATGATTATAAACGGCAACGCTGTCAAGAAGTAAACATCGAAATCACGAGAATTGCTCGGAACGATTGAGATGGCAATGTGGTATGTGGAAGACCAGTGGCTCATCTAGAATATTAACCTATCTAATTTGCTTTGCTAGGTCTAAAAGTCCGTGCCTTACTCTTGCTATGTAATGCCACTGTCTGTGAGCTAGATGAAGTACGGAATTGCGATCCTAACTGTTTTCAACCGATTTCAAAAAAGGAGGTGGTTATCAATTCGTTAGTATTTTTTTAATGTTTGTTACCTCAGAACTTTCGAATGGGTGAACCAATTTTGATAATTCTTTTTTTAATTGAAATTTGGTGCTTCCCGTGTGGTCCTATTGTAATTTGGTCCAGATCTAACAATAGCATCCATGAGAAAACCATAAAAGTCTTATATTTACTTTGAGTATGTGCGCGACAAATGGACGAATATCGCGCCATACAATTTCGATGATTCTTTTTTTATTGGAAAGAATATACTTCAAAGGTAGTTTTGTGAGAGTTTGGTTTCATTCTTATTATGGGATGTTTTTCTGATTATGGGATCCATGACAAAGTAACGGAACTCTTCAATTCTTATGAGCAAATTAAATATGCACCTACTGTAACGTCCTTAAGGTCAAGTAATTCTCAATGTCAAATATGATGATCAATGGAACTCCATAATGACTTACAGTAACGATGCGATCTATGACAGAATTTCTGTCTATATATCGCATTCTGTCTATATATCAAATTGTAATGCACTTATGTTTATTGCTGCATTGCAAAATTTAGTAGGTCTACACATTTTCAGATATATTATTAGTTAGTGTACTTCTTAGTGACTTCAAAAAAAACTATTCCTAAACAATAAATATAATATTCACTAGAAAGTAAAAAAATAATTATGTTTTTTTATACAATCTAATCAATCTAATTCAAGTTACAATTATTATTGTTATTTTTGCAGTTGGTGTCAGCCACGGTAGGTTTGTAAATTTAAACATAGCTAGGTAGGAAGGTTGTAGGTGAGATGCGCTTGTGTCGCACACTCAACGTGACAAGGCTTAGAGGGTAGTTTGGGGCCGCGGCAGGAAGATACCGATTTCAAAAATAACATTAATTTGTAATTAGAATTAGATTAACTATTTAGATTCAATAAATTGTATAAAAATACGTTTTATAAATTTTTACTTTTTAGTGCATATTATATCTATTGTTTTTTTAGAGTTTTTTGAAGTCGGCTGTTTTTTTGTTTAGTTTTTTTTTAATTTATCTGGTCCACTTGTCTTTCGCAACAGGTACTTATCCGGATATGTTGAAATAGTAAACCACAATACCACCTTTTAAAAAGGGGATAAATAATAAAATATATCAAATGACCGTCCAATAACCATTATATCTATCTTTGTTAAAGATTTCAAGAAATGTATGTTCTTAAGTCTTATGAATTACTGTTTAAAATATGGATTTCATAAGGGTAAATTCATTTTTCATTTTTGACCTAGTGAAGTTTCTGGTTCAAAATCTTGATTGCAAAATATAGGTAACTATATATGTTGACTTCACGAAAGCTTTCGATTTAGTAAATCACGATAGTTTATTAGGAAAAATGGAAACATATGGCAATAGGGGCCCTGCCATATCTTGGTTTAAATCATATTTAATTGGACGCAGGCAGTATACGCAAGTAAGCGTGGTTAACGTAAAGAACGAAGTAGTAACTCATCAGTCTTCCTTTTCCAACTGTAAAAGTTAATTATTGGGATCTTCAATAATAAATAGAGCACGGAAATTCGTCAATCCAGCCCACATTCTAGCGCTGAGTTGAGCAGAGCTATTTCACCTGATTCTTGCCACCGAATTCCACCTTCGCACGACACGCCGTAAATTCATCATCTTCACCATCTGGATGTGTGGTGGTCCTCCACAGTGGGGTTTTCAAGGAGTTTTCTTCCAAGTACTACAAAGCTTTGAAATGAGCTTCCTAATGCGGTGTTTCCGGGACGATACGACATGGGTACCTTCAAATTAAGCGCGTACATCTTCCTTAAATATCGGAAAAGCTCCTATGAGTCCTCTGGCGTTGCAAGAGAATGTGGGCGGTGGTGATCACTTAACACCAGGTAGTTCGTTTGTCCTCCTTTTTAATAAAAAGAAACTGCAATTTTGTAAACAGGTGTAAACAAACTGATACAAATATTATTTATAATGGAATAAATCTTGAAGAAGTTGAAAGTACAATATTTTGGGTATTATCTTAAATAAGGAAACTAAATTTTTTGCCTTGCTAACAATAATTCTTCTTTCTACAGGTTACCAATATGCTTTTTTAACAGCGAAAAGTGTTATTGCTTCAATCCTACGTCAGTTTAAAGTTGTCACTGAAGAAGAAGATGGTCCAATTCCTAAAATTGAATGTAAATTCTCTCTGATGTTTAAAGCTAAGCATGGTTATCCTATCAGATTAGAACGAAGATAATGTACTGTTTGAAAATTATTCTATATAAATTAAACTATATAATGTAATTATGTGTAAGTACTGTGAGCATTAAATCAATCATTAAATGGTTTCGGTTATGACATATTATTTTATTTTATTAATGTAAAGATATGAACAAAAATGTAGATTTTTTCCATCTACCTACGACATATAAAAAGATCATTGGAATAAAAAGGATATTGAGGGATACACCTGTGTAACAATTGAGTGCGAAATGTTCGCAAGGTGAATAAATTAAAAATCTCATTAGTAAAAAACAAAAGCCTTATATAACCAGCCAGAGAAAATACTAACGTCAAAAAAGCTGCTGTTCAACGCGATGCCTGTGAGACGAATGAACGTACAAAAAAACGAAGAGAAGTCTAAAAAATATTGAGAAGACATTATTAACCTTTTAAAACACATGGATGCCACGGTTCCCCAAAAAGTTTCAATATTTGTTGCGAGAAAGAGAAACCAGGTGTCAACATGCATTATGTTGGGTTGAATTTTGCATTTTTAAACGACTTCAAAAAAGGAGGATGTTCTTAATTCGTTGTTTTTTTATTTTTTTAACTGCCCGCTTGAAAATTTTCAAAAATCGGGAGGTTATTGGTTTTACCCCGATATCGAAAATCACTTTTTCGTCAAATCTCGATGTTTTAAAGTCCTAGGAAGTTTCCCTAACTATTTCCTCGTTGTTTTCTATGCGTGTGCGTTGATGTGTGTGTGTGTGCGTGTATGTGTATGGATATATGTAAACCTCTTATAAATTTAGAACGGCTCGACCGATGTTATTGTCATTTGTGAAAGAGAAAAAAGTAAACCGAAAAAAGTGTTTTTTCGGAATTACTTCGAAATTCCGAGTTCGATCAATAAAAAAAACTCAAAGATTCTTTATTATAAAAAAATCATTTTGAAAATCATGTCTGATTAAAGTTTAATAAAACACTAGTTTTTTAGCTTTTCAAAATGCAATAAGTTTTTAATGAATGAACCAATTTCCTCGCGGCTGACGCCATTCTAAAGGGCTTGACCAAACTTAGATTTTGAATTCGTTCCAATTTAGACTGGTAGATTTTGAGAAGACTCAAAATAACTTCAAAAAAATTCTAAATCTGGTCTTTTAGAATAGTTTTTAAGCGACTTTAACGATCGTCTGCGTGAAAATCGGTTTATTCATCCAGAAGTAATTGCGGTTTAAAATTTTGTAAAAAAGGGATTTATTTATCTTTAATCACACTTTTGAACTCGAAGTGCTGAAGAACATAGAATAACTAACTCGTTCGAGTTAGTTATTCTATGTTCGAAGAGCTCAAAATAACACAAAATAATATTTTCAAGCTCGAAGAGCTAGTCAAGGAATAACTGAATGGTTACTTAATAAAAAATAACTTTGTTCAATAAACCCGATTTACAAAGTTTACGGAGCTAAGACTAAACACAGAATACTTAGTTTTACGGAAACTAACTTTATATAGCTTATTCTAACATAGAGAGTCATATTACTTATTTCACTGAAAGTAAATTGGTACTTCAGCAATATTGTTTCCAGAAGGTTCTACACGTGTAAAGTAAATATACCTACTCCGTGTTGCTATGCTCTACTTTAGCTTACAAAGCATAAATGACCAAAGCACCCTTAACTAGCTCAAAATCGTCATAAGTACAATTTGAAGTGTTTAGATATGGGATTAGCGGGAAGTTGCAGGGATGTTCTTTAGGGTCAACCGTTCACCTCAGAATTGACGACTGGGTGAACCGATTTTGATAATTCTTTTTTTATTCAAACAAAGTTGGTGCTACCCGTGTAGTCCCATGAGAAAACCATATAAGTCTCACATTTGCTATAAGTATGTGCACGACAAACGGACGAATAACTCAATATCGCGGTAACCGATTTCGATGACTCTTTTTTTGTTGGAAGATAATAATTTGTTACGTTTTTTTTAAAGTGATATCGCTCACTTCTAGGATTAATACACAAATAAAATTTGAAAACAAAATTTTATGAACGATGCGGGTCTTGAACTCACGACCTCTGGCTTTCCGTGCCAGTACTTTTACCAACTGAGCTAACCGTTCGAGTGACGTATCGTCATAAAATCTTGTATGCTGTGTTGGGCAAGGCAAATGCAAAATTTAGTAGGTTTACACGTATTTAGATATGTTATTAGTTAGTGTACTTCAGATTCACTAAAAATAAAAATAAAATAAAAAAAAAACAACCGACTTCAAAAAAACTATTTATTTAACAAAAGATTAAATGTACTAAAAAGAAAAAAAAATGCGTTTTGTTTTACAATCTGAATAATTTAATTAATTAATTTAATTTTAGTTACAATTATTGTTATTTTTGGAGTCGATGTCGGCCACGTTCGTAACTATATACATGGTGTAGGAAGGTTGTAGGTGAGATGCGCTTGTGTTGCACGCGCAAAGTGGCAAGACGAGAGGGGAGGGCGGGGCCCCGAAGGACACCGATTAACGATATAACAATAACTAGAATAAGATTAATTAGACTGTATAAAAATTCGCAATTTTATTCTTTTTAGTGCATATTATATCCATTGTTTTGTAATAATTCTTTTGAAGTCGGTTGTTTTTTGTTGCAATGTTTTATGATTATGTGATAATAATATTCAGATGCTGGTTGAGGTGAGAAAAGTACTCCAGGTAGTGCCCAATTTGCGCCTTATTGAGTATGCAATTTGGGTTATCTTCCAACTGACCACGGAACTGAACAAAAGTAGTAATAGTTACAATGAAAATGGTACGTTATGCAAATTTAATTAAAATGAGCAGAAAGTTACGATTTTATGATATCAAATACTAGTTTTTTTTTTTTATTAGATGCTGATGAGGCAAAGATGTCAAGATTTGAAAAGTTTTCATTGAATGTTTCTGTAATTATAAGTATGATTGATGGGTGAATATGATAAGTATGAAGTCTATTCGCTTTGAAATCAATGGTGCGTTATAATTTTCGTTGTACTTTCTCCGGTGTAAGTATGTATTTATTAAAGATTAGTACTGAGCATTCTACTTGAGTTCGTATTAGATTTTTATACCAAAATAAAAGTGTAGAGAAGCGCTTAAAGTTACAAAACGTTTTAATACCCAAACCATACATTCTTAAGGCTTTTTATTTAATAGTCATAATATAATTTAGAATGCTCACAATATAATACCTTTATCTGTTTACATTGTGTGCAGATTGATGCATCTATTGTACTCAATATCACTGTTTTTTTTTTAAATTTACTATTTCTTTTCTAAGTCACTCGTGTATGTTTTTGAGCATTTGATGTATGAGTAATTTAATGTTCTCGTTAATTCCGAAGTGATCGTAAATGATAAAATGTCTAAATATTCATTTGTGTCATTTCATTGACCTAAATGAATGTAAAGATATTGAACTTGAAATTTGAACGTGTGCGACCAAGGCGCTAAAGACCAGTGAGGTATATTAATAATGGTGTAATCAAGTACAGCCATTTGTACAAAGTTAGTCGTTCAGCGCTGGTCATGTATCTGTTGTTAGTTAGTGTTGTGTTGTTATTGTGGTATTTGTTGTTTCGAAATAAAAGACGAAGGCTTTATCAATTAGCTGAACCAATACCCGGGGCTAAAGATACGTTTCCATATTTGGGGATTTTCAAGTATTCATATAATGCGCTTGAAAGTAAGTATGATGATAATGTACTTTAGATAATTTTAAGAAAAAATCACCTAAATGTCGTTGGAAAGTATAGTCAAATATATAAAAATATATTTGACTAAATATTGTATTTATTTATTATTGAAGCAAATATTTTTACCTTTGTGTAAAACTTTTAGTAACTTTTCATTCTTTATCTTTCCATTCTTAATATAGTAATATTCAAAAAATTAGGCCTTATTTCAATATCCAATCTTTGGTTTAAGACTATTTAAAATCCAAATTTATCATTAGTCAATCACTAACTTGTATTTTTTACTAAAAATTACAATTCCGGATAAATTACAACAGTTAAATTTGTAATAAAAGCCATGAGAAAAGATAAACTGTATTTTTATATATTATATTTAATTGATTATGAATATCTATTTAATTCATATTCTATTGTTATTTGGTGATGAAGTTAAATTTTTTTATGATAATAAGGGATGATACGAGCAGGAAGTTCAGCAGATGTTAATTGATACGCCCTGTCCATTACAATGCAGTGCCGCTCAGGATTCTTGAAAACCCAAACGTTATGAGCGGCACTAAAATTGCACTCGTCACCTTGAGACATAAGTTGCCAAGTTTCATTTACCTATTAATTTCACTAGCTACGGCGCCCTTCAACTGAAACACAATTCTTACACATTACTCTTTCAAGGCAGAAATACGCGCCGTTGTAGTACCCATAATCTAGCCGGCATCTTGTGCTAAGGAGCCTCCCACTATTTCGCAGTTCTGTATGTATAAGACTGTTATTTCAGTCTTCCTGAAGGCCTCTTGGAACACTTTCTTTTTTTTTTTGCTTTCTTCGTGGCGACGAATGAGTTATGTAGCGTCGATTACTAAATTTCACCATACAGCCTGTGGAATAATAATATATTAATAATAATACTTTGCACCTTCTGATTTACTACACTTCCACAAAAAAAAATACTTTTGAAACAGTGCTGTCGACGCAAGAGAAGTTATCAAAAATATTTTTTTTTTTATATTCTCATATTTTTTTATACTCTCCTTTTTGGAGATTTTGGCTAGCACATTTCATGCATCTGCCAGCTCTAAGTTTTCTTTCATTCATTCACATTGGAAGTTTTTTTTGCATGTTCTACCTTAAAGTGTTTTTAATTATTTCAAGGTAACGAATCACGTTAAAAATGTACAACACGAGAAGTTTGATATTTGTTATGGTTAAGATAAAATTTAGAAAAAAAAAGACAATTATTTTTATAATTAACGCTAAAACTTTTTATTGGCATTTTATGTTTAAGTTTTGTTTCATTTTTCATTCATATTACGATTTGGCGGCGAAAAAAATATTGTCTGTACCACATGGTACGGCATTAATATAACACGTTAATTTTCGCGCAACGATTTTTAACCGACTTCTAAAAAGGAGGAGGTTCTCAGTTCGATTGTATTTTTTTATGTTTGTTGCCTCAAAACTTTCGAATGGGATTGTGTGATTTGGATGATTCTTTTTTTTGTTTGATAGCTGGTGCTTCTCCTGTAGTCCCATTTCAAATTGGTCAATCAATGAGAAAACCATAAAAGTCTTATATATAAATTAAGTATGTGCACGATATATGGATGAATAACTCATTATCAAGCCAATTAGAAAGGATGTACTTCAAGAGTTGCTTGTTGAGATTTTGTAGATGTTCTGACTATAGGATCCATGACAAAGTAACGGAACTCTTCAAGTTATAAGAACAAATTAACGATACTCAGCCGAATCAAACTTTTTAGTGCTATCTGGTTTGTTGAGTCACCTACCATAATGTCGTTATTTATTTATTTATTGGTCTACCAGCGATTTTACATAAAAATATTTCTTAAACAATTAACAATTTAAATTACATGTGCAGGGTATGCAAAATCATTTAAAGGTAAACACTACACGCTAATTTCGCTTATCGATACATTATTACAAATCTAAAAGTGAGTTAAAAACTAAAACCGGTGAAAAAAAAGTTTGAAAAATTTGAAAGTCTGCAATAATCAATTGAGAATTTAATTACAATTCAATTTTTAATTACATACAACTAAGTATAACAAAAATCTAAATCTAAGCTAAGAAATTATACAATAAAATAAAATACACTAATCTTTAATTAAAATATATTACCTATGTTATAACTAACAGAGCAAAGTAATCTATCACACTCATAACTGGCTGACTAGATTGCTGATAACTAATTTACGAATAGTGTTAGGGGAATCAATATTTATATCAATTAGTGATGTCAAGTAATTATCGTAGTCAGATATGATGATCAATTGAAGTCCTTAACGACTTACAGTAAGGGCTATCTGTGGCAGAATATCTGAATGTAATCGATTAATATCAACGCGCTTAAGGTCATTGCTGCATTGCAAAATTTAGTACCTACGTAAACACATATTCAGACAAATTAGTTAGTGTACTTCAGATTCACTTAAATTCAAAAAAATTAACATAAAAAACCGATTCCAACAAAACTACATCGTAACTAGAATTAGTTTAACTTGATTGTATAAAAATACGCAATTATTTTAATTATTTTTAGTGAAGGTAAATTATATCTATTGTTTTAGCATAGTATTTGTTTGAAGTCGGATGTTTTTTGTTGAAATTTTATTTTATTATAACCTTGGATGTGATTTAAGCGATCAAGATAATAAATAATAATTAAAGATTACGAGTGGCCTTTAACGATGAAGCCTCATCACATGCCATAATTAGCAACTGGTTTAATGAGTTTAAACATGGTCACACTAATCTCACCAATGATCTAGGTAAGGGCAGACCTTCTACGGTGACGACTGAAGATAATATCAGTGTTGTGCGGTGTATAATGGAGACTGATAAAAAATTTGTAGGGGAAAATGTTAAACCTTGTCATTATATGTAAAAAAAAGTGGTAAAAAAGTGTGGCAAAAATTCCCACGATGTTAAATTTTAGTGTAATCTGTACGACATATACTTAAGTAGTAGGGATTCGCCGGTTCTGGCTTACAGTAGTGGGGATTCGCCGGTTCTGGCTCACTTGTTCGTGATGCCTACTAAAAAAAAAGTTTGGTGTCAAACTGGGGGTTTTGATGTATTTCCGAGCGATTCCACTGATCCGTTTTTCGATATCTCTTATAGTTTCAAAGTTAGCTTTTTAAGTTAAACAGATCTATGCTCATTACTAATCAGTGGTAATTAACCTAATGATTCATGAGCGACTCATTGTCGATTCTTTCAAAGTGATAGATGTAATTAGTAAATTACCTCTCACATTCGTTACCACGATTAAAACGACAATTTTGTGCTGTGTTTATTATTAAGTTAACAAATGATATAAATAAAGTATATAATAAAACATCGTTGCAGATTGTATAATTTTAAAAATGTTTGATGAAATCATTCAAACTCTTCTTATTAAGATGCTTTGATGTCTGATAGTTCTAAACGTTTTATAATAGTTATTGAAGTTTATATGGCATTGGTTCTTTATGTATTAACGTGACTGGAGCTTAATCAGTTTTTAATTTTCCAAGAACTCTCAGTTTTATCCTCGATAATAACTTAATACCCTTCATTTAATGCTCAATAAATGCTGTCGATACAAGAGAAGAACAAACTATGTAAATATGTGTTATTTTTATTGCCACAATCTAAGATAAACACAAAAACACATTATTTAATGAACGATTTTCTAATGACCGACCCAGTATGTTATTGTGTGTTTGTTTTTTACAGAAGCCGTCTCGATCATAGAAAATTTAAGTAGAGAAAGTTTTACAACTCGAGGAATTCAAAAGATCTGGGCAGGTCCTTTGCTTGTAATAGGTAATATTAAAGTGTAGCTAATTCCTAATAGATTTAATATAGTTTATTGGTTTAATATGTTTACCTAATTGATTTTTATACACCTCTCACCTGTGAATGCGCCTAAAGTTGTAAATTTGCATTTACATCATTATGTACGTCTTTATTTTATTTGATGAGTAGTGAGTACATACATTATCATGATTTTATTGTTAGTTCATTTGTACTTTAAACTGTGATATAATTATAATGTTCCCATTAAAATAAGTACATAACGAAGAATACAATTTTTAATGATATTGTTTTCAGGGTTAACGAATCCAGCAGACATTGAATATGTTTCGAAAAATTGCTTGGAGAAAGATCTATTTCTTATCAAGAGTGTAAGAGGAATCACTGGTGATGGTGGAATTTTCGCCCCTGGTATTGTAACAGTCAAGTGATTTGATGATAAGAGTATTTGTGTAACTTAACTTACTTGAACCTTTCTTATGTTAAATGTGGATTCTCATTTCAGTTTCAATATGGTCTAGAAGAAGAAAGGTAATTATTCCTGCGTTTAGCCCCAAAATACTCAATAGTTTTATGGATATATTTGCTCGAAGATGTGCGGATCTTGTTGATAAACTTAAGGACTTGAGTGGCACCGGTACATTCGATATTTGGCCTATCATCAACAATTTCACATTAGCGTCAATAGCTGGTAAGAATAACGCCATTATTTAAGGCAATAATCAAATTATTAGTAAGGTAGACATTGAGTTAAGTAATTTTGTTATATTATATCACACACCAGGTGCAATAACGTCATAACTTTTTAAATAACTCTCATTTTTGTACTTTACTGTTCTAGTTTATAACAATAGAAGTATTCTTAATGTTTTTAATTGTTGTACTTAATTACTCTTACAAATAATGAATCTGTATCTTTGAGATAAAGTTAATGATTGTGGTCTCTCACTGGTTGTTGTATTTCTGATTTGTTAGCCGTGTCTTCCTCTTCTTTCATAATGTTAAGGCCTTCATTGTTATGCCTGCATTCTATAATTGTACGTAAAATACCCTCGGTGTTACCCAAAGTACTTACTCGAATTTCACTTCCTTCATTGAATAAATAATTAGCCGTGTATCTAATAGGGTTATAGGGTAATAGGGTTTTCTAGGATTATTTTCACGAGATTCTTTTATTCTACGACACGATCGCTGTAGAAGGCACACACAAGTTCCCAAATAACCCCACTGTCGGTGTAAGTGGCCAAACTGACAATAAGTATCAACTATCTTACTTTTTTATCACAATTAGAAAGGAGACGAGCAGGACGTTCAGCTGATGGTAATTGATACACTCTGCCCATTACAATGCAGCGCCGCTCAGGATTCTTGAAATACTCTAAAATTCTGAGTGACACTACAATTTCGCTCGTCACCTTGAGACGAAGAAGATATGAAGTTTAATTTGCACAGTAATTTAACCAGGTACGGCGCCCTTCAGACCGATACACAATAATCCATACACATTACTACTTCACGCCAGAAAAAGGCGCCGTTTTGGTACCCATACACGCCCTATACATAAAAAAAAGGGGAGTCCCAGGCACATGGGTGTCGTCAGAGGCGACTAAGGGCATTTTAGAAGTGGGAGAGTCACGCTGCCGTCTTTTGACGTCAGCACAATCGGGCCAGACTCGTCCGGGTTTATTACCATACTCGCATAGAAAACCGGCGTGAAATAGCGGCCTAGTGCCGCTATGTTTCGCATGGGTTAGTGTCGACCGGTGGCCACCCCCCCCCTTCCCCAACAAAGATTATGAAAGCGGTCCCTAAAGAGATAGTACCCCAGGAGGGTACCGGCTCTAGCAGAGCCGGAGAATCCCTCCCCGAGCACTCTCGCTCGGGCTGCCCTTCGTATTCTGAAGGGCACAGTACCGCGCATGACCAAGGGCAAACGAGGCAGTAACACCACGGCACCCCGCTCCGCACTCAACGTGGACTTTTGCAATATCAGGGAATTCACTCCAACTTAAACGCCGTCCACCACCACCTTGAGACGGCGAAGCCGGCCTTGTGTTACCTTACGAAGAGGCAGATATCTCGACCTAGCGATACGTCATATTTAACGTAATCCGGGTACAAAATTGAGCACAATTTTTGGCCTCATGCCGGGGTATGTGTGTACTTTAGGAAGGATATCTGCTGTCGCCGTCTCGGCAATTTTGAGGGTAGGGACCTGTCCACTCTCTGGCTCCGCGTAGATTTAGTGGACCGCATCCGCATCTATGCGTGTGTACAGGTACCATAGTGGTAACGCTGAAACCGATCATCTCATGGGCTGCGTTCAAGCGGCAATTGACGACGTGCTTGCACAGATCCCCTCCGCTGAAATCGTAGTCTTGGGTGATTTCAACGGGCACAATGCCGAATGGCTTGGATCACGTACCACAGACTACGCAGGGCGATCTGTGCATAATTTTGCATTGGCGTATGGTCCGTCCCAATTGGTTGAGCCGCCAACGCGGCTCCCGGATGTGGATAGCCACATGCCGTCCTTATTAGATCTTCTGCTGACTACACATCCCGATGGTTACCAGGTCTTTGTTGACGCTCCTCTCGGAACGTTCGACCATTGCCTGGTAAGGAGTGTAGTGCCTATCCGACGCCCACGTCGCAGACCACCAGCGACCCGCCGCGTTTGGCACTACAAGTCAGCAGATTGGGATAGGGTGCGTTCCTTTTTTGCATCCTACCCTTTGGGCAGGGTTTGTTTCCCTTCGGATGATCCTAGTGCCTGCGCCGTTGCAGTAGCTGATGTGATACTGCAGGGTATGAATATTTTTATACCAAGCTCTGTAGTACCGATTGGTGGCAGATCATAGCCCTGATTCGATGCGTCAGTTAAAGCAGCATCTGACTGCAAAAAACAGGCAAATCGAACTTGGGTTGCGGCGCTAGGCACAAAGGATCCGAACTGCATAGTTCTTAAGAGGAAATACAACCGTGCCTACGGATTTTTTAAGCGGCAAATCGCCCGTGCTAAGTCAAAACACGTCGTCAAAATCGTCGAGCAGCTTTCCAGTTACCCGACCGGAACACGAAAGTTCTGGTCGTTGTCGAAAGCTGCTCTTGGTAACTTCAGCCAGCCGTCCATGCCGCCGTTGCACATGAGGAATGACACCCTGGCCTATGCAGCAAAAGAGAAGGCCGATCTCCAGTGCGCTCTTTTCGCCTCCAACTCGACTATTGACGACAACGGAAAAACACCGCCGACCATCCCGCGGTGTCAGAGCTCTATGCATGAAGTACAGTTCAGACAGAAAACTGTTAGGCGAGCTCTGTTTTTGTTGGACGTCAGGAAGTCGAGCGGGCCGGATGGCATTTCTCCAATCGTGCTTAGAACGTGAGCCCCTGAGTTGACGCCGGTGCTGACGCGTTTATTCCGGCACTCTTATTCCAAAGGCGTAGTCCCTGACTCATGGAAGTCAGCCCTTGTCCATCCGATCCAAAAAAAGGAGACAGTTCGGATCTGGCAAACTACAGGCCTATTGCTATTGCCTCCCTGCTCTCCAAAATCATGGAGAGCATAATTAGCCGTCAGTTCTTGGTATACCTAGAGGGTCACCAGTTGATCAACGATCGACAATACGGGTTTCGCCATGGTCGGTCGGCAGGTGATCTTCTGGTATACCTAACACATAGATGGGCTGCGGCTATTGAAATCAAGGGGGAAGGCCGGACAGTTAGGCCTGGATATAGCGAAGGCCTTTGATCGTGTATGGCACAAGGCGCTCCTTTCAAAACTTTCATCATTCGGGCTTCCCGAGAGCTTGTGCAAGTGGACCTCTAGCTTCCTCACTGGGCGCAGCATATGATGATGATGTCCTCCCAGACGTATCCGTCGACGGCGACTCCCTTAGCTCGTCTTCGTCTGGGCTCTTGCATGAGCGCGAGCATGACTCGCAAAACCAAATTTTGTTTTGAAGGTCCTATTGCAAGAAGCGCAGTAAAGAGACCCACTTGAATTGTAAGTATAGTTTTAGGAGGGCTTGGGTCGAGTTTTTCGGATCAGGCGTTTGGCGTCAAGGTCTTCAAGACGGAAACGCTCAAAGTTTTCTATACCCGTGTTGACAGCAGTTCGCCACTCCGACCTCTGCGTTGCAAGCTCCTCCCATGACTCACTAGACATGCCAATAGCAGTCAAGTGGCGTTTTAAGACATCCCTGTAACGCAGAAATTGTCCTCCAGGCTTTCGTTTACCTGAGCTAAGCTCAGAGTAAAATACCTTTTTTGGTAATCTGGAATACTCCATGCGTACGAGGTGTCCACACCAGCGTAGTTGGCCTTTCATTAGCATACACTCCATTCCAGCGAGCTTAGCTCGACGTAAATCCTCCGAGTTTGGCACACGATCCTGCCATCTCACCCGAAGAAACGCCCGAAGACACTTCATGTGGAAGGTATCAAGGCGTCTGATATCTCCCTTGTAAAGACACCAGGTCTCCGAGGCATAGAGCAACAATGGTAAGATTATGGCCCTGTAGACAGCGAGTTTTGTGTGGAGTTTCAGGTCATGTGATTTCCAAACTCGTCGGTTAAGACCACCGAAAGCTGCAGCTGCTTTGGCGACTCGCGCAGAGATCTCAGACTCTAGACGATTATCACTGCGAAAAATAGTTCCAAGGTACCGGAAGGTACCTTGGCAGTGGTGTTCCTCGTAGGTAAACAACACCATCGTCCGCAGATTTACCTTTCGCAGGTTGTTTTAGAATCTGGGTCTTAGAAGCACTGATTACTAAGCCGAATTTACGACAGGACTCATCTAATTTGTCCAAAAAACTCTGTAGGTCGTTCAAACTGTCAGCCATAAGGCAGACATCGTCGGCATACAGAACATCTATTACTGAAACAGAGTCTATTTTGCGTTTTGCTCTGAGACGTGCGAGGTCGAAAACGCTTTTGTCCATGCGGACATTTATGGTAATCTTGTCATTACAGCTTTTAAGAGCGTCATTCATTACTGCAGCGAAGTAGATAGCGAAAAGTGTCGGAGCCATTACACAGCCTTGCTTGACACCGCTAGTGACCGGGAACTGGTCTGTAAAGTTGTTTTCGTGACGCACACGGGCTTTCATGCCTTCGTGGAACTGGCGCACTAAATTGACGAACTTTGCAGGACAGCCACATTTTTCTAGAACAATCCAGAGGGCGGTCCTAGAAACACGGTCAAAGGCCTTTTCCAGGTCCACACAACATAAATAGAGGTCGCGGTGTTGTTCAAAACTTTTTTCTTGAAGTTGCTTGACTACAAAGATGGCATCAACCGTACCTCTTTTAGGTCTGAACCCGCACTGGGTCTCCGGAAGGAAGCATTCAGCTAAATTACTAAGGCGACTATTGATGATGTGCGCCAGAATTTTACCAGCTGTGGAAAGCAATGCAATGCCTCTAAATGAGCCACAATCAGAGAGGTCCCCTTTGCCTTTATATAGCTTGCTAATAGAAGCATCCTTCCAGACCTGTGGAACCATCTTAACATCCCAAATCAGTTTGATAAGTTCAAAAAGTCTGGACCTGATACTCGGTCCACCGTATTTGAAAATTTCAGAAGACAGACTGTCCGAACCAGGTGATTTACCATTTTTTAAACGGTTGATCGCAGTAACGAACTCGGCGTACGAAGGCGGGTCATCCAAGCCCGAAGCAGATGGCAAGCTCTCAAGTGAATTAATGTAAGACTGATCTGCTCCTTGACTACCGGGATTGAGCACTTCATTAAAGTGTTCAGCCCAACGAAGAAGAACCTCATTTGGATCTGTCAACTTCTTAGCTTTATCTCGCGAGTAAACAGGGACAGTCCTTTTAGCGCGGGGTCCGTAAACGGATTTTAGCCTTTCGAAAAATTTTGCTGTTTGGCTAGTGTCAACTAACCATTGTAGTTCTTCGGCTTTACGGCGCCACCAACCATCCTTTTGTTCTCGGATCTTTGTTTTAAGATCCTGCTGAAGAGACTTGCGCTGCCCTGCACTGATGACTCCTCTTAGAGCGAGACAATAGTTTTCAACAAGCAACATTTCCACATCAGAATCATCGAACCAGTCTTGATGTTTTTTATGTGGTGTGCCAATTACTCGCTGAGAAACACCATAGAGAGCCTTGGAATATGTGCAGATCAGTCTTACATGTACCTGGCATCCACTGAGGTAATATCATTAGTGCTGGGCATTGCTGCCTCAAATTCCGCATCTAGCTCACGACACAATCCCTCATCACGCACCAAACGCGCACAAGCAAGTCGAGCTGTCAAGTACATCTCTCAGGTCTCGCCAGCGTACAATGATGTAATCAAGAAGATGCCAGTGCCCAGAGCGTGGGTGAAGAATGTGTTTGTTATGCTGAGGTTGAATTCGGAGCATAACGTCAGGAGAGCAACACCGTTGGTGTTGCACTTACCTACTCCATGTCTCCCCAGTACGTTCTTCCAGGCGATATATTCTGTGCCAACACGCGCATTAAAGTCACCCAGCAGAATCAACTTGTCACAATCTGGAATCCCCAGCAAAACATCACGCAGATTCTCATAAAATTGAAGTTTGTCCTCATCAGGTGTTGTCATAGTAGGCGCATACACGCTTACAAGATGTAGGTATTTCCTGGGAGCCATGTGGAGTCGTAGTGTCATGAGCCTGTCATTGATCCCTTTTGGAGGCTCCACTAGCGATCTAGCGATGTTGTTTCGGATCGCAAATCCAACACCATTTGCGGCTCGTTCATTTGCAGGTTTACCCTCCCAGTAATACGTATATCCACCCAATTCCTCACAGAGCTCACCGCTATCCGCTAAATGTGGCTCACTGACTGCAGCTATGTCGATGTTATAGCGGGACAATTCACGCGCTATGAGTGCAGTTTTCCTCTCAGGACAGAGGTTGTTTTCATTGTCCAGTAGCGTTCTTACGTTCAACGCAGCTAAATTTAAGAATGCATTTAATTTATGTTTCTTTCGACCACTTTTAATTGGTGACCAGATGACCGCGGTTAGACACCTGGGTTGCATTGAGGCGAGCTTTGTTTAGGCCACCTTTTCTAGGCCCCTCCCCGGATTGGGGATAGCAGTGCGATCCCTAAATAGGGCTGCTTTGTCGTCGGGTGAGCTGCCGTACCAGTTCTCTCGCCTCTAGTGAGTTCCAATACGACCATCACCACCCAACCGCCGTACGTGCAAAGATCTAGTTAGGGACCAAACTCACCTGCTCAGTGCCCACCGCCAGTCCTCATCGCCGCAGGACTTGTACTCTCCGTCCAGTAATGAGCCAGGGGTCATCAGCGCGGGAATATATTAAAGTGGGTAAGCATTTGCGCATACACGAACCCACTCTCTCGTCTTCCAGTCCTTATTACCAGTGGGGCGGAAGTCCGCTACGACTGATTAGCACTAGAAGATGCAGTGACTGGCCGCATATCTTTTGGATCCCGACATACGCCCTATCAGGCATGTCACAGGTGCGCTGCTGCAGCGCCACGGTCGCCGGGTTTGAAGCCATACTGACGGTGTCTGCCTTCCGAGCCGCTGCAGACTTTATGCAATTTATGGGGGAATCAGCCCATTAAACTAAGTTTGTGAAACTCAGTCGCTTTCACTGGATTTAGCCCGTGGATCGACACGGTTTACCGGGATACGGCCGCTGCATGCACAACAGCTACTTGGAGCCACCAGTGAACAGATTTATGGAATGTTTATAATGTAGACAGAATCCACCATCTGCGATGCAGATCGATCGGTAGTATTCTGCAAGATTCCACTGCAAAACATCCCACTTATAGCGCAGCATATAAGTCGTTGTCGACGGATATTGCTCGAACCCAAAGTTCGTGAATTCCGGACTGCCCCAAGGCTGTGTGCTATCTCTCACGCTGTTTCTTCTGCATATCAATGATATGTTGGACACCTCCAACATTCATTGCTATGCAGACGACAGAACTGGTGATACCGTATACACGGGCCATGCAGGTCTCTCGGGAAATCGTCGACCAGTGCCGAGAGAAACTTGTGTCTTCTATCGAGTCCTCTCTTGAGAAGGTCGCGAAATGGGATAAATTGAACCTGGTCCAATTTAAGCCCCAGAAGACTCAAGTTTGCGGGTTACCACTAAAAAACTCCATTTGTCGTATCACCGCTCTTCGACAACACTTCCCTTAAAGCCTCCCCTAGTATTGAAATACTGGGTCTCAAAATTTTGAGCGATTGCCAATTACGTGGCCATCTGGAGGGCAAAGCCAAATTGGCTTCAAAAGTAAGGATATCATCCTCACCATCTGGATGTGTGGCGGTCCTCCACAGTGCAGTTTTCAATGAGCTTTCTTCCACATACTACAAAGCTGTGGAATGAGCTTCCTTGTGCGGTGTTTCCGGGACGATACGACATGGATACCTTCAAAAGATAGCGTTGACGAGAACGTTCACCACTAAAAAGTCTCCCTTTTTCGTATTCCCTCGAGTCGAGATCACTCCTCTAACTGCCACAGCCTGTATTAGCATACTTGGCGTCGATCTATCGAGCGACGTTCAGTTCCGTGGTCACTTGGAAGAGAAGGCCAAAGTGGCCTCTAAAAAGCTTGGTGTACTCAGTAAGGCGAGACAGTACTTCACTAAAAAAAAAAAGCCCGCTGAGTTTGTTGCGCCCATTCTTCTCAGGTCTGAGGCATTCATTTTGGAATGGGTGGTAGTTTTTGACTTTCAATAAGTGATGTCACATCCTATTTTGAATAAATATATTTGAATTTGAATTTGAAAAGCCACCGCGTGCAACTTTATAAGGCGCAAATTCGGCCTCACATGGAGTACTGTTCTCACGAATTGAATGAAACTGAAAGCTCTTCCATTTGAAGAGGACATCCGCAACATCAGGTGTGTCAAGAAATGCGTTGACGGCCTTTGAGGTGAGAGTATGCTCTTTCTTGAAGATCCCTAAGTCGTATGTGTTCGGGAAAATCGTAGCCGGTAATTGATTGATTCGACAAAGTGGCTGTGCGAGGCAAAAATTTTTAACGAAACGCGCGGTTGTAGAATGCCAGACGTCTAGGTGGTGCGGGTGGTACTTTGCACGTAATGTCGGGTGGTGGAAATCAGCCGCTGGAATCCACCCTAACAGCTCCACTGAGCACTCCCCATGATAAATGCGTCCCACGACGTCCAAGAACCCACATCACGCAATGCGAAAGAATCAAACTGATCGAAGATAGCGTGATCCGCTTCGATGATTCGAGCCGCTCTTCTAGGTTTCGGTCAAATGAAAGAAGCTGGTACTGGGGAGTGCCCAGTACTTCAAGTGAGGCTGAATTTGCGCCTTATAGTTGCAGGCGGTTTCTTGTACTGAAGTTCCTTCTTGACTTAGGTTGATCTTCTGTTCCAAGTGACCACGAAACTGACCATCACTCGCTATATCGACGCTGAATGATCTCGAATTTAGAGGATACGACAGAGAGAACCTCACACAATTTCATGTCTTCCCAGGGTTAATCTGGACAAAATTTTTACAGCCCCATTCTGGACTTTGCAAAGCATTGTCTCGATTTCAGACACAAGTTTGTTCTAGTTTTCGTTGACGCCACTCTGGGAGATATTGGCTTGGTTGGTGTAGATGGATACTCCTGATATCATTTAAGCCGAAGAAGCAGCGTAGGGGATAGAGCCTTGCGGGATTCCGATCCTTCGATCTTCCAAAAAGCTAGTGACCCATCTGCACTATTTCTCGGGAAGTCCAACGGATGGCAGCTACACTATTCACTATTTACTATTACAACTAGTATGTTTTAAATCTGCTATTTTTTCAGTATATTAAATTTACATTTAAATCACATTAAAATGAGGGATCAATAATTTTATTTTCTTGCTTAGGTGTATTATTAGTATAAAGTGGGTGATTTTTAGAATAGTATTTATTGAATTTATCAAAGAGCTGTTTTTGTTTATAGGTGCAATTAAAAATTAAATTAGTAAATGAATACACAGCTTGTAATAACGTGATAATTATTCTATTTCAGAAACATCATTGGGTATAAGGAATCTAGATGGAATGAACGATGTAGCGGTATCAGACTTTCTTAAATCCGTTGAAGAGGTTTTTAAACTGGTTACAAACAGAACATTTTCCGTATGGCTGTGGCCAGATTGGATCTACAAATTATCCTGGCAATATAGACATTTCACAAAACATAATGACAAAATTATAAATCTTACAAACAATGTTAGCAGTTTAACGATATATTTAATTTTTTGCTTTCAGCTGAGTTGCTTCAAGTTCTTCCTATTCAAAATAAATACGTTTTCGCTGATTGGACTACGCAAAAATTTTATCGCATATGTTAACTCTGACCATTTGTTATCGTAGTAATTTACCATCACTCCTACATTTGTATATTTTGACGACGTATATATCGAAATCCCCATGTAATAATCCAGTATTCTAAAAAACCATTTTGCTAGTCCCATTTGGTACCACAACGGCGCCTATTTCATTTTTTTGTAAGCATTATTGTGTTTCGGTCTGAAGAGCACCGCAGCTCACTAGCTGCTAATATCACTATACTACTAGGCAAATGAGACTTAGCATCTTACGTCTTAAGGTGACGAGCGCAGTTGTAGGGCTGCTCAAAATTTTTAGGTTTAGGTTTTAGCCTGCAACTTACGTCATCGAACGATTCGTTCGGCCGGTCTTATTTATTCAGAACCTGATTTACAAGAGCGACATCTCAAGTCAATTTCCTAATATGCAAATATTGGGTTCGAACAGGTTACCAACTGAAAAATTTGTCCTGTAGATGAAGCCACAACCTGAGAGTTGAACAAATCATACAAGATTTTATCAACGATACGTCACTCGTACCGTTGGCTCAGTTGGAAGAGAGGTCGTGGGTTCGAGTCCCGCATAGTTCATAAAAAATTGTTTTCAAATTTTATTTGAAGAAGAAAGAAGTGAGGGTTATCACTTTAAAAACATAACGAATTCTTGAAACCTGATTGATGTAAACGTATGGTCACTTTTATAATTTTAATTATGTTCTTATTATAGTTTTTAATATGGTTCTGAAATTATTCCTATTGGTCATTTCTTAAGAGCACACACGCCTTCTTACCACCCATGCTCAGAAAATATCTATGCTTTTTAAACCATTATTTTATGTGTATAATAAAAATCTTTGAGACTTCCACGTGCTTGTGCACATACATAAAATTATACTGAATTATTAACCTGAATAAACCTTAGCTTATCTCTAAGGTATCTACAAATATTAATAGATTATAATAGCTGTTTTTAATATCATAATATTGTTAATGTTAGATAAATTTACTGTTATAAGCAGCTTAAACATAAAAATATAAAACAAATATTTTGAGATTTTATTATTTAACAGTTGAATAGATAGTTGCTAACTATATTGATTCTTTGTAATATAATATATTTTATTTCATCCATTCAATCCATTTCCAGGTCCCAAAATTAAATCTAAATTATTAAATTTAATCAGCTTATAAATTCATTTATGATGATCGAAATGTTTATCAATTAATGTTGTACTTAATTTTGTTATTTCAGATTATACGAAAAAAACGAAATGAATTAAAACATGTTGATTTAGATGCTTACGAAAATCAAACAGTTTTTGGTAAGAATCTTGGTTTTTAAAACGTTTTGAACCAGAACACTTGCGATTTTGTACAAAATGCGATGTCGATTTGGCTTTAAAATTACGAGTTTGTTATTTTGATATTATTTTTAATGTGAAGTTCATAAAAACTCAATGTTTATCACAAATTCCATCAATACACTGCCGACTACAAGTTCAACCACCACGCTTACAATATTGAAGCGTTCTGTTTTGAGTGTGCGGTGTAATCTTTTAGAGTTTACCTCTCCTAACCAGGTTGATTGTTAGTCCTTCTGCATGTGACTTGGGTTCATTTAAAAATTGCGTTGTAATTAAAGCCATATCGACTCCGTGACACGTGTAATAAAACAATCTTAAACAATCTACAATATTTAATTTGGGCCTTAAAAATTTCAGGGCAAGACGATAAAGTGGATTCATTTCTAGATCATCTTATACTATTATCCCAGCGGCAGAATGGTTTCACAGACACAGAACTGCGTGAAGAAATTACAACGTTTCTACTAGCTGCTACAGATACATCCGCGGTTGCAATTTGTAACACGCTTTTATTGTTAGGAAAATATCCAAAAATTCAGGAAAAAGTTCATGAAGAGTAAGTACTATTTTGCCAAGTACTAAATCATACAAACAGCGTTATTATAATTTTCGAATGATAACCATAAAACTATTGCATGATAAATAAATTATTAAGGGACTAAAGTCTGAATTTGTATTTATTTATTTAGATTAGTACGTGTGTTTGAGAACGCCAATGAAAAATTATTTAAAGATGTTTTAAGTGATTTGAAATATCTGGATATGGTTTTGAAAGAGTCTCTTCGTCTTTATCCACCTGTACCGATGATTACTCGGAAGGTAACTGAAGAAATAAAATTACGTAAGTATAACAAGCGGTATGATGCGGTTTTACATATGTACGACTTTAAACCTATTATTTTGATAATATTAATATATAGAAGGAGAGTTTAGTGAATAGAGAGAATGAGGTGCAAATTCTATGGAACCTAAAATAGTAAATTATAAAAAATTAAATAATTATAATGAAAATTATTAAGTTTAAATAAAATTAAAATAAGAATATCTTCCTTTAAGTAGGTATTGATGAATTAAATACTACCGACAACACACACACATATATATATATAGACTTGCATGTAAAGAATTGTTGTAATTCAAATACGCTAACTCAGAAACAGTTTCAAAACTTTGTTCAACTCTCATGTTGTGGCTTCATCTACAGGACCTACTTTTCAGTTGGTAACCTGTTCCAACCCATGATAATATGATGCAAACAATAATTGCTTTCAGTTCGAGATTTACTAATCATGTTGATGAAAAAGCATCGTATTGACTGTCATAAGTTCCACTTTAGGAGTAACGCCTTTACTTGGGAGCGGAAACACCAAGACGGGTCACCTCATTCTAAATAATCACTCCATTTGACGATTTTTCGCAAGATCATAGGAGCCTTGCTAAAATTATAGACCTTGAGAAATTCATAAAAACATAATCAAAATATTTTGAAGTGAAACTTCTTTAGGCGCATGAGGATAAATATGTTACGAATGAAACGCAATAATAATAATATTAGCGTCACGAAGATTTGCAGCGTTTTAGTAGAAGAAGAGGGAGAGGGCGATTGAGACCGATCGAGACAGAGTGAGAAAGGGCGAACAGATTAGGATAATTAATATAAACGAGATTTAAAAAATAGTTTTCCAAAGAAGTTTCACTTCTGAAATGTTTATTTTGTACGCACGCCAAAGGACAGGACAACGTCCATTAGATCTATTTAAAATATATCTGATTAAAGAACAAAACAAAAATAGAATATAATTTAAATAAAGATGGGATTAGAACACAACTACATATTAATATCTATAAATCAAAATATGTTTTACTACCATACAATATAATATTTAGATATATGAATATTATTATATGAAATTCATAATGACAATAAGCAGGATTCAAATATGAACAATATGATGAACGGAAGAAAATGTTACAAGCAAAATAATATTTTCTACAGCATCATCTGGCTTTACTATTCCTGTTCAAACTGGTATAATTATTTCAATTTGGGGAGCTCATCGTGACCCCAATTACTGGGGACGTGATGCTGATTGCTTCAAACCGGAGAGATTCGAAGCTGGGGGTAAAACTGGGCTCTTCTTTCCATTTAGTGCAGGACCAAGAAACTGCATTGGTAAGTATCTAATCCGCAATGGCTTTTCCAGGGTTTAGTATGCTGAGTCAGTAATATATGGACTCCTTATATTCATGTTATGAGTTGCTTATCAGAAATGTTAAACATTTTTCGTGCGATAGTAATAGTAAAGTTATAATGCTAAATTATGTAAATTGAAAATCAACCTAAATGTTCCTGCATTTTGTACAATTTTTTTTTTGGTCGGGTCCAATCTTACAACAGGATATGAGTTAAGATGAAATTTGATTTATTGGCTCAGTCCTCAAGATAAAATATTTTGATTAGAATTAAGTTTGACTTAGATGACAACCAAGACTGGTTACACGTTAAAACATCATTTTTCGGTTTACAGTATTTATTGCACTTGATCATGACAACTTATTATTCGTCACCATGAAATGACCACGAAGTAACTCCTTTATGGTTAACGGCATTGATATTATTTAATCTTTGGAAAATATTTCAAGAAATGTATTTATTTAAGATATATGAATTACTGGTTGTTTTAAAATTATTTCACAAAATAATTATGGATTTCATAAGGGTAAATACACTTCCCTTCCGATTTTTGAACAATTGAAGTAAAAAACAACTGTTTTAAATCTTGACCTAAAGAAAGCTATCGATTTCGTTAATTACGATAGTTAAAAAGAAAAATGATAAGATATGACATTAGGGTTTTATCTTGACTGAAATCATATTTTATTGGATGCTGGTAGTGTACGCAAGTAAGAGTGGTAAACTTTAAATAACTTTTAGTAACTTTCGTGACGGTCCCCCACAGTGCGGTTTTCAAGGAGCTTTCTAACACGTATTAGAAAGCTGTGGAATAAACTTCCTTGTGTTTCCGGGACGATACGACATGGGTACCTTCATAAAAAGTGCGTACACCTTCCTTAAAGGTGGCAACGCTTCTGTGATTCCTCTGGTGTTGCAGGAGTTGCAGTTGACCCATGTGCTCGTTTGTCCTTCTTTCCCATAAAAAAACGTGAAGCACAGATAGCAACTCATCAGTCGTTCTTTTCCAACTGTAAAAGATGATTCCTCAGAATAGAACTATTTTGGGTTATTTGATATTATTTATTTAAAGACTTTCAGAAAATATCTCCATTGTTTTATGTTGTCTCTTAAACTGATAATTTAAATGAATGTGAATTGGACATTTACCACTATACTTTAAAAAATAATGTTGATTCGCTTGATAACAATTAAATATTGAAAACAAAGTAAATGCAATTTTGTATAATAGGAAGTAAACAAACTGATTTAAATATTAGTTATAATGGAATAAATCTTGAAAAAGTTGATAGTACAATATTTTTAAGTGTTATCTTAGATAAGGAAATTAAATAATTTGAGTTGCTAACAGTAATTCTTGTTTCTACAGGTTACCAATATGCAATGTTAACAGCAAAAAGTGTTATTGCTTCAATTCTACATCAATTTAAAGTTGTCGCTGAAGAAGAAGATGGTCCAATTCCTAAAATTGAATGTAAATTTTCTCTGATGTTAAAAGCTAAGCATGGTTATCCTATCAAATTAGAACTTAGATAATGTACT
>CATIXQ010000042.1:373096-457293 GCA_949711755.1 Leptidea juvernica
AATGTAATTGGCCATTTCTAGCATGTAAAAATATCATTAAATATTAATTTATTACAACATGTTATGTTTTTATTTATTTATTTATTAAGGAAACAAACAGATACATCACTATAGTACAAATAAAGTTAAATAAATATACAAATTACAATATTAGATATATCCTAGAACAGTTTCACTGAGAACACAAAAGAATACAATTTTACATACATGACAACAGAACGATAGGATAAGTAAACAATAGAATATTTAGGCGAATACACAGTATTATATAAATAAAGACACAGACAGGGATATAATAATGAATAAAGATACAAGGTTTAAGATAAGGACAGTAATTGTTGTTTTAACTTAGTCTTAAATGAAGCAGTAGAGGAGTGCGAAAACAGGTCGACATTAATGTGAGAATCCAATGATGAACACATTCTGTGAAGAGGCGCGCGAAACCCAATATTGGTTCTAGGAGTCGGTAGGTTGAAAGTTCTGTGCGTGCGTAAAGACCTGGCAGGAACATTGAATGGCAAAAGCTCGAGAAGTTCAGGACAAGCTAGTTCATTCACACATATTTTTCTTAAGGTGACACAGTCTATTAAGTGCCGTCTTTGGCTAAGTGAAAGTAAATTGTATGTTTTTAAAAGTTCATTGTAGTTAGCCCTACCACAATTCATACGATAGTTTAAAATACGTAAGAATTTCTTTTGTACAGCCTCCAGCTGCGTAACAGCAACATAGCATAATGGGGATTCCAGATTGGACAGGCATATTCCAACTGAGACTGCACGAGCGTTTTATAAAGGTAAATATATGTGGCTTTATCTTTGAAAGGTCTGGTGACACGGGTTATGAAGCCTAACATTCGGTAAGCTTTATTAATAATTATGCCCACATGCTTGTCCAAGGTTAGTTTAGGGTCAAGAAGGACCCCAAGATCCCTGACAGAGTGAACAGATTCAAGGGCATGATCTCCAAGGGTGAGGTTGGATGTGATTATATTATGGGTGTTTCTAGTAAAGATGACATGCTGACACAGTGATAACCCTCACTTCTAGGATTAATACACATATAAAATTTGAAAAATAAATTTATGAACGATGCGGGACTCGAACCAACGACCTCCGGCGTTCCGTGAGATGAAGCCACAACCTGAGAGTTGAACAAAGCAAACATAATTTTATAACGAGGCGGTACTCGAACGGTTGGCTCAGTTGGTAAGAGCACCGGCACGTAACGCCGGAGGTCGTGGGTTCGAGTCCCGCATCGTTCATAAAATTTTGTTTTTCATATTTTATTTGTGTAATAATCCTAGAAGTGAGGGTTATAACTTTAAAAACATAACATATTGCTAAGATTTACAAGAGCGACATCTCAAGTGAATTTCTTAATATGCAAATATTGGGGTAGAGCAGGTTATCAACTGTAAAGTAGATCCTGTAGATGAAGCCACAACCTGAGAGTTGAACAAAGCAAACAGAATTTTATAACGAGGCGGTACTCGAACGGTTGGCTCAGTTGATAAGAGCACCGGCACGGAACGCCGGAGGTCGTGGGTTCGAGTCCCGCATCGTTCATAAAATAATGTTTTTCAAATTTTATTTGTGTACTAGCTGACCCGGCAAACGTTGTTTTGCCATATAAAGTATAATTCACGCGATAGTTTTATAAGTAATAAAATATTGCCTATATTATAGCCTGTACATCATTTTGTTCTATTGTCAATAGTTTTTGCAGCGCACGCAAAAATAGGTTTTCGATTTTACACCTTGTGTTACAAAATAGCAATTTTATTACGGATCCCTAATTTTGAAAAAAAAAACATAGCCTATAGCCTTCCTCGATAAATGGACTACCCAACACTGAAAGAATCATTCAAATCGGACCAGTAGTACCAGAGATTAGCGCGTTCAAACAAACAAACAAACAAACACTGCAGATTTATAATATTAGTATAGATTAATCCTAGAATTGAGGGTTATAACTTTAAAAACATAACATATTGCTTAGATTTACAAGAGCGACATCTCAAGTGAATTTCCTAATATGCAAATATTGGGGTAGAGCAGGTAAAGTTATTATAATAAATATTTCAAAATTAATAAACTCTATATTAACATGCACTTAGGTCAATTTACTTATAACCTAGTAGTATCATAACGTACACAATATTTCATAAGAACGCATTTCAACACATTTTCAATATGGCGCTTGAGACAAAAAGCCACCTTTTTGAATATTGCTTTGCATTATTGATTATTGAGTATGTATTTTTATTGATCTATCATTTGTATACGATTTGGCGGCAAATTAAAAATTGTCTCTGCCGAGTCATCATGAATTTAACGCAGAAAATCTATCGTGAATCTGTCCAGTATTTCTATGTTACTTGTGTTTGCCGATCCCCAGAGCTGAATTCCATATGTCCAAATAGGTTTTAGAATGGCTTTGTAAACAGCCATTTTGCCTTCATATGTGAGTTTGGATTTTCGACCTAGCAGCCAATATAGATTGCGGACTTTGGTATCTAACTGTGCGTTTGGTCCAGATATGTTTCTGCCACGTAAGTCGTCTATCCAGGTGTATCCCTAGATATTTTGCATCATCCGCCTGCGGCACTGGCTCACTGTAGATGAAAACTGGTGGACATGTTTCTTGCCTAAGTGTATAAGTTACATGTATGGATTTATTCTTGTTTGCTTTAATTCGCCATTTATTAAACCATTCCTGAACTAAAGAAAGAAGTCTTTGTAGGTTTTCAGATGCTGTCTGCGGTTTCTCATGTACAGATAGGAGCGCTGTGTCGTCTGCATATGTAGCTGTTGTGTTAACTTCATCAAGGGTTGGTAAGTTTGCTGTGAAAATAAGATAAAGCACTGGTCCCAGAATGCAGCCCTGGGGTACACCTGACTTAATCTCATGCATTGGTGATACTTCGTCGTTGTATTTAACCTCAAAGCACCTTTTTCCCAAGTATGATTTGATGATTTGGAAGAAGCAATGAGGAAAATTTCGCTTGATTTTATAAAGAAGGCCATCATGCCAAACTTTGTCAAATGCTTGACTGATGTCTAGAAATATGGCAGAGCAGTATTGTTTGTTCTCCAAAGTTCTGTTGATTATTTCAACCAGGCGGTGGACTTGCTCTAATCACCTTCTCAAGATGATTTGTCAATCTGGATAATATGATATTTTCGAGTAATTTACCTACTATTGGTAGCAGACTTATAGGCCTATAGGAGGAAAGTTCTTGTGCCGGTTTTCCAGGTTTTAATATCACAATAATTTGAGCTATTTTCCATTGACTTGGAAAACACAAAAGTCTTAAGCATGCGTTGAAAATTAAGACCAGAAAGACTATTGCTTTTTGCGGGAGTTTTTTTTAAAAGAGTTGCATCTATTTGATCGTAGCCGGGAGCTTTTTTGTCTTTAAGTTTACTGATTTCACTTAAGACTTCTTTCGGTGATACACTTTTCATTGGTAGGCACATTTGGTTAGCTGATGTAAGATAGCTTTGTATTTCATCGTCATGCTCCTTACTCGTGCTAGGTAAAGGTTGGAATACTTGCTCTAGATGCTTTGCAAATGCGTTGGCTTTGTCCAAGTTCGATCTGACCCATGTTCCGGCTTGATTTCTTAAAGGGGCTATTTGCATTGTAGGACGTTTTAGTTTTGACGTCGCCTTCCAAAGCGAATAGTTTGTGTCGCTGCCAGGGCTGAAGTTACTTAGGTATTCCTGTAAGTTACTATTATTAAGGTCTCTGATTAGTCGTTTCAGTTCTTTTGAGGATTTGTTAAATGCTGCATTGTCTCTGATGTATTTGGATTTATGCCCCATCTTTCTCAGCTCCCGCCTCTGTAATATTTTATTTTTTATATAAATTGGATAGATATGTTCTTTGGGAACTCTTGATTTATGTTTCGGGGTCGATTCATAAGCTGCTATGTGTACAACTCTATTAAATTTTTCTATAGCATTTTCTATGTCTTCTGAGTTCTTTAAAGGTATATTTAGTTCTAACTTGTTTGATATGATGTTTTGATATTTTCCCCAGCTAGTATATTGGCTGTGTATTTTCGATGAAGCCTGTTGAAGAATAACATTACTAAAAATTTTCAGTTAGACTGGTGTATGGTCAGATGAGAGGTCTGCTATATGCTCTGTTTTCATGTTATTGAGTGCAAAGTTTCGTTACAAAGAAGTTCATTAAGTCAGGTTGCCTTGCCCTATCAGTAGGCCAGTATGTGGGGTCGCCGGTAGAAAGATAGTCGAGATTCAACTCACCCATTGCATAATAAAGTTGCCTTCCTTTAGGGTTAATCAGACGAGATCCCCATTGTGTATGTTTAGCGTTCCAGTCACTAGCGGTTGCCTAGAGTATTTAAGAATTCTTTATAATCATTCACTGTTTTGGTATGCTTTGGAGGACTTTAAACCGCTTCTTCTGTGATTTCTGATACTGTGTCGATGATTTTAATGATAGATGCTTATAAAAGACTTAATAAAGACTAAATTTAAAATGATCATATGTGCTAGTTTTACAAATGTGTTAGTGAGTTAGTTAAGTGTGTAGTAGTTGCTTTTGGTCAATCCTTATGACAAATATTAATAAACGGCGTCATATTCAAGTATACAACACCATTATATATTTTAATTATTATCCGTTAAAACACAGAATAAAAGCAATACGGATATCATTTTCGAGGTTTTCGTGAGTGTAAATTAAGAATATGACATCTATTTCGAGACCCAAGATGACTGATGTACTTTTTCAATAAGAACAACATGGGTATAATTTTCGAGCTTGTAGAGAGTGTCGATTCCGAATATGACATCTTTTTTGAGATCCAAGATGGCGGATGTGAATTTTTCAATAAAAACAATATGGGTATCATTTTCGAGGTTTCCGGGAGTGTCAATTACGAATATGACATCTTCATTTTGAGATCCAAGATGGCGGATGTGACATTTTCAATGAGATCAACATGTGCGCGTGTCAATTACAAAAACGACATCCATTTCGAGATCCAAGATGGCCGATGTGACTTTTTAAATAAAATCAATATGGGTATCATTATCGATGCTTTCGGGAGTGTTAATTCCGTATATAACATAATGATACTTATATCTGCCTTATTCGTAACTAGATACGCGCGGATTCGCTCCTGTCAAAAATTTAGTTTTAGAAAAAGTGGACAATATTAATTGTCTTAAATATCGGTTGTTACATGTATGAGCACAATTAAAATCGTACTAACTTCGCAAAGCGCCGCTTTCATCCAAAAATAAATCATTATAAATAAAATAAAGTTGTTAAGATAATTTTGTTTTTAAGGAGTTTTTTTGATTTTATCGATAAAAAATCATAATTAAAAATGTATACCCAAATAAATATTTTCCTTATACTATATGCTATAATACTTTTATAATATGGAACTTCGTTTCTATCTGGTGAAATAATTATTAAAATCATAATTTAATGCTCATTAAGCGTTGTCGATACAAGAGAAGTACAAACTCAAACTCAACCAAAATGTGTTATTTTTAATTTTTTAATTTAATTAATTAATTAAACAATTTAAATGACTGGACCAGATATTTATATTTGATATTTTGTGTTCTATTTACAGAAGCCGTCTCGGTAATAGAAAATATAAGTAGAGAAACTTTTAAAACTGGAGGAATTCAAAAGATTTGGGTTGGTCCTTTATTTTTTATAGGTAATTTTAAAATGTGGCTTATATATATATATATATATATATATATATATGTGGCTTAGATTTTATTTGGTATATTAGTTTGATATCTTTTTTTCCTTAATAATTTTTATACACATCTCACATGTGATTTTAGCGTCTAAAGTTGTAAATTTATATCTTTATTTATGCCTTTGATTTTATTTAACGATTAAATTGTCATCGGTCTTTTTTTTTTGTAAGTTTAATTTTAATACAAATGATATACTGTTTTCAGCGTTAACGAATCCAGCAGATATTGAATATGTTTCGAAAAATTGCTTGGAGAAAGATCTATTAGTGATGAAGAGTGTAAGAGGCCCCACTGGTGATGGTGGAATATTCGCCCCTGGTATTTGTAACAGTCAATATGAATATATACTTGTATTTTTTTTACTTAAAAGTGCGTATTCGATTAAGCAAGCCCGACAGCAATTACTGATCAGCAATGGCGGTGCGCGATTTATGTTTTTAAAATAATTGTATAAATATTAATTTCATATAATTGACCCATAAAAAAACCCGTGTATTTAATAATACCTGTATTAACATTACGTAAATATTTTAGTTATGTTGTTTTCAAATAATATTAAAACTTGTTAAAGTGAATCAAGTGAAAAATACTTAAAAATATGAAGTTTAAGTTTTATGAATACGCGTTCTTACTTGAACCCTTGTTAAATTAAATGTGTGTTCTCATTTTAGTTTCAACGTGGTCTAGAAAAAGAAAAACAGTTTTACCTGCGCTTGGCCCCAAAATACTCAATAGTTTTATGGATATATTTTCGCGAAGAAGTGCGGAACTTGTTGATAAACTTCAGGAAGTGAGTGGCACCGGTACATTCGATATTTGGCCTATCATCAACAATTTCACATTAACATCAATAGCTGGTAAGAATAACGCCATTATTTTCATATTCAATCCATTTCAAATATACCGGTCTTCCCTTCTGGGTTCGCACGGCAGATGTGAAGTAGTGACAAATCCAAAATTATAATATAATATATGAAACTAAAAACAATAAAAAATTTCAAGAAAATCTATAGATCTGTGGCGTTAAACACGCTTCAATCATTGCCTTATTAAATATTCTTAGTGGAACTAGTTAAGAAAAACATCATATTACTTATATATTATATATTTAAAGTAGGCTTTCTGTTCTTCTTTATATTTCGTAAAAGTTTCATGTCTTTTCTGTTAGTATTTAAGTGATCCTTTTGTTTTGTTTCCAAATAAATAAATACTTGGTATGGTTTGTATTGGTATGTATTGGCCTCGTATTAGATTTTTAATGTAAGAGAATAAGCAAGCATACGGGTCACCTGAAATATGTGATCACCGCAGCCAAATCTTGTAACACTATTCGATTCACAAGAGCGTCGCCGACCTTAAGAAGCTTCAAAGAACGTAGGTAACGAACGCAGGTTCCCCATTTTTTATTTTTATTTGACGAACTGTGCTCAAATCATTTTTGCATATTTTAAAAGTTCAATTATTTGAGTATTCACTACTAAAATATCTAAAATTTATATTTTATACTTACAATTGTTTTAATAATTAAAACTAAAAAGGGATTTACTAGCCAGTACTATGGTGTACCTAGGACACATCGAGGAATTGGGGGTAAAATATGGTAAATATAACTATTCTTATCTAAAACCGTTTGATTAACCGAATTCAAAAAGGAAGAGGTTATCAAGGGTTAAAGGTTTTAAAGTCCGGCAACGCTCTTGTGATTCCTCTGGTGTTGCAAGAGAATGTGGGCGTCGGTAATCACTTAACACCAGGTGACCCGTACGCTCGTTTGTCCTCCTATTCCATAAAAAAAATATCAATTCGATGGGTATTTTTCATTTTTATGTATGTACACCGATTACTCTGAGATTTGCCATTTGGTCCCATAAAAAATTTACATAGTTTGGAAACAGTTGTATTCATTTTATGAACATTTTTTATGAAAATTTTTGTTTGCCTCGATGATATAATTGTTTTTTATGTACGGCTTTTTTAAGAGTTTTCATTCAGGTTGATTATATATAATAATTATTAACTGACACTAAAAAGTAAGAAATAAAACTACGTTTAAAAAAACCAACTTCAAAAAGTGAAAAGTATCAAATAACTAAAAATTTAATTTAATACACCTTTACCTGTAATATTAATAAAATACTTTTATTTGTATGTGCTACATATTGATAGCTTTGAAGTCGGTGCCAAGCCAAATGTAATAGTACCTACACTCTCAACGCGTAACTTTGAGCGGGACACACACCAGACAACCTTAATAATTACAGTAAGTAAGCTGTTTATAATATAAAGTTTTATTTTGTTTAGGGCTTGGCACCGTCTTAAAACCTATCAAAAGGTAGCACATATAAATAATAGTATTTTATTAATATTAAAGGTATAGATGTATTAAATTAAATTTTTAGTTATTTAATACTTTTCAGTTTTTGAGGTCGGTTTTTTTAAACGTAGTTTTATTTTTATTTTTTTCGTTTAAATAACATATTTAACAAAAAATAACTCATAAATTCTCAACAAAATCAAAATGATATTTGTTTGATGAGATGAGTTTCTTTTCTCTAATGAGACAAAGCTTTTATATTTTATTGTGAATATTATATTAGGTGAATGTGACTAATTTAAAAAATAAAATCTCCTGACCAAAGTACAACATGTAAATGTACCTTGGCTACTGACCAAGGTATAATTGATTGACAGTGACCGAGGTACAACACTACTCCAATTTCAACAAAACGGTGGATTTTAAATAATTTGGGGCTACTTATCTCGTAACTTTATGATATTTTAATACTAGTAAAGAAAATAACTAAAATAAATAAAACGTTTAAAACTATCAAACTTCAAAGCATATTATAAATACTTACTTTTTTCTCCAAAAAACTTTTTAACGTTGATAACATCAAACACCGGCTTAACAGTCGTAAGTGACTACTTTCAAATTGAATAGTCAGTAGTGACGTACAGAATACACTGGAGAATAGAATTTAACATGGCGGGTATTTTTAAAATCAGCCTTATGGCCTACGTACCTTGAGTGGACCATAAACTGTTACTAGAAAAGCTTTCATCTTATGGCATTTGTGGAAATCTTTGGCATTGGTTTAAATCTTAACCAATCGCTTTCAAAGGGTTGTCATTAACGGATATGAGTCGGACACAGTTCTTTTAAGCTCCGGAGTTCCACAAGGTTCAATTCTTGGTCCCCTTCTTTTCATTTTATTTATAAATGACATCAGCGCATGTTTTCAATTTAGTAACTTTCTTCTGTATGCTGATGATCTTAAGATATATCACTCCATTAGCAACTTAGATGATAGTCATCAACTACAAAAAGACTTGGACCGTTTGAGTGTTTACTGTGACAAAAATAAGTTGGATCTTAACTTAAACAAATGTAACTACATATCCTTCACACGTAAAAAAAAACATTATTAACTCTACTTACTCTCTTTGTGGAACTTCTCTTGTTAAGGTCGATAATGTCCACGATTTGGGACTTAGTCTAGACAGTAAATTAATTCTTGATACACATATTGATAGGATAGGTAATAAAGCGAACAAAATGTATGGTTTTATTATGCGAACTATGCGTAATTTTAAGAAACCCTCAACGTTGTTACTTTTATACAAAACGCTTGTACGATCACAACTTGAATATGCTGTTTCTATTTGGAACCCACTTTACAGTAAATACATACAGTATCTTGAATCAATACAAAAAAGATTTTTACGCAGTATGCATAACAGATGTACAGGAGCCAATATTTCGTATGATCAATTGCTTGAAAAATACAATATTCTAGATTTAAAAGCCAGACGTGAACAACTTGAAGTAATGCTTCTATATGATATATGCCATAATAAATATGATTGCATTGATCTAACACGCAAGCTGTATTACCGAGTTCCTGTACGTCATCTCTCTAGGGCCACACGCGCTCATCAACTTTTTGCCTTAAAAAAGTGTCGTACAAATGCTGGCATGCGCTCTCCAATTCATAGGATGGTCTCATCTTATAACCAAAACTTCCTTGACATTGACATACTAGAAACAACAGTGCGTACGTACCTTTAAGAAACTGATATTTAACAAGTTGCATAAAATAATTTCGTAATCTTTGTGACTAATATTGTTATATAATGTGGATAAGTTTTAATATATATATTTGTATGATTCTATGTATGTGTATATGTATGTATTTTAAAACCTTTGGGATAAGGTGAGTTTAGTGAATTTGTTTCTCCAACACAAATAAGTAATCTGTGGATAACGTAGTTGATTATACATGTATTTATATTGTAAGAATTGTAATTATTAAGTAAGATGTCATGTATAGTTGTTTGTTGTTCCCAATAAATAAAATAAATAAATAAAAAGTATACATAGTATCAACGTACAACAGGTTCCCATATACATATGAATTCGAAACCCGAAAACCACATTGTTACGTGGAAGACGAAGATCGAACCGGGAGCCCCGTGGTGAGTCATTGGTTCAACCTTCACCAAACAATGCGACTTATATATTCTTTGACATACCGACAGGCGAATACCAGGCACACTTGAGTGATCCTGTAAAGAGTCAATTCACCCTTAGGGGTATGCATAGGTACTTAATTATGGTATGTATTGAAAATTCCTATTGATATATGCGCAATGTTGTCAGTATAATTATGTAGATTTTCATAAATTTGCACGATGTTATGGATTTCAAAAATGGGCCCAAATTTGGTTTTTGCTGCCCTTAGAACTTAGGAAACGATGTTGTTATTAATATCGTTGAGATGATAATCATGCAACGCAGCCATCTTGGATTTAAAAAATTAACACAAATTTGTTTTCTACTACTGCGACCTTAGAAACAAAATGAATTTATTTTGTTGAATGATAATTTCGGTCAGTGGTCATATTCAATTACAAAATGGATGGCAAATTCGTTTTCTTCTACTGCGACTTTGGAAACGAAATGCACTTTTTTTTTTTTGAGAGGAGGAAATACTGTTACGTATTTACGCCCCGGAACGGGGCGAAATATGTCGGACTCGAGTGTCCGCGTAAGCGGACGCCCCATACCGACTAAAACCTCCTCTGTGCTGTTAGCAGCCCTGGCTTCACAGCGAAGTAGGACGTGGGCCGTGGAGGCCGCAAAGACTACGCAACAACAGTCACGGGGCGTCTCCTAAGGAGACTCGAACCTCAGACTGTGTGCTTGTGGGAAGGAGAGAGAATGAAAATGAAAATGAAGATGAGAAGAACAGACTCGCCTGCGAGTGTGGTGATGTTTAGTGTTATGTATGTAAGTGTGTCTGTATGTGTTTATGATTGTATGTATGTATGTTTGTATCTGTGTAAGTAGTGTAAATGTTAGTGTGCATGTATGTTTGTGTTTGTGTCTGTTTGTGGAGTGTGTTTGTGATTGTGTAAGTGGCGCATGTAAGTCCGTCAGTCAGTCCGTGTGTGAGTGAGTGTAGTGAAGCGATTACAGGACGAGGACTAACGTCTCGTCGGGTATCAAAACAATGTGTGGTGTATCTAGGGTGCGGGCCGCTGGCCATCGTCAGAGCGATGAGTGCCAGTGGTTTGCGGTGGTTGACCGCGCCTACGCCTGCGAAGGCGGTGTGTGCATGTCTGTGTCGGTGTTTGTGTGGGTGTCGCGTTCGCGATGGTGATGTCGTCATCCGGGTCTACCGTTACGTGTCTGGGACGTCTTATTGGGTTGAGACTATGGTGAAGGGGGGTGTACCCGCATGCCTTCCTAACCAAGATGTTGGGATGGTTAGGCGCCTTGTCAAAGAAGCGTCGCGAGATCTCTTTAAAGTGTTGAGCTATCGTCGGAAGCTCTAGGTCGCGGTGAAGGTCAACGTTTCGGATGAACCACGGGGCTCTGGTTGCCATGCGCGTGAATTTATTTTGAACTACTTGCAAACGACGTAAGTAGCTCGGTCGGGTGTGCGCGAAAACGACGCTTGCGTATGACAGTATGGGCCGTACGATGGTTTTGTACAGCGTCACTTTGTGTTTGAGCGGAAGTTTGCTTCGCCCACACACAAGTGGATAAAGGCGACTGAGGGCAAATCGGGCTCTATTGCATACCGTATCAATATGTTTCTTGAAGTTCATATTGCTGTTCACGTGACTCCTAAGTATTTGTAATCCTACAACGGTATCCACCCACGGTATGGGTGATTCATACAATTTAATGACGTCGGTCTGTCGTTTTTTAGCGCGGATGCTATTCGCGTTACCGAAGAGTACCGCTGCACTCTTGGTGGGGTTCACTTCAATCCGCCATTTTCTGAACCAGTTGCCTAGTTCATCGACGGCGGCTTGAAGCACTTTAATGTTCCTGCTCAAGGTTGAGCGGTTCAATAGAGCGGAGCCAAAGTAGAGTGCCGTATCGTCAGCGTACTGAGCGAGCTGGACACTCGGAAACTTGGGAATGTCGCTCGTGAAGAGCGAGAAAAGAGTGGGAGAGAGGACTGAACCCTGTGGCACGCCAGACCTGATGGGTCTGGGTGAGGATAGGGTGCCCTCTACTCGATATCGGAAGGAGCGATCAGTAAGGTAGGCTCGTATGATGCGCACGAGCCTGTCTGGCACTCCCAGTTGATACAGCTTGAATACTAAGCCGTTGTGCCATACCTTGTCGAATGCCTTCGCGACATCGAAAAACACGGCTGCCATGGTAGCGTGAAGTTGACGCCGTACGAGAATGTACTCGGTGAGTCGGTGAGCCTGCTGGGGACACGAGTGAGCGGTTCTGAATCCGAACTGTATGTCGGGTATCAGGTTGAGCTCCGCGATGTAATGATTAAGACGCGCGAGAATTAATCTTTCGTAAAGTTTCGCGATCGAGTTAATTAAGCTAATAGGCCTATAGCTACTCGGATTAGCTTTAGGTTTATTGGGTTTTCTCATACCGATAACAATGGAATCCTTCCATTGTTTGGGGAACGCGCTATTAGACAATAGAATTTAAAAAATGGTAACCAATAAAGTAATAAGAGTCGAGGGTAGGATTTTAAGAACCCTTTTGTTTATAGTGTCGGGCCCCGGGGCCTTCTTGGAGTGAAGCTCCTTAATGATTAGCTTCACCTCTTCGTAAGAGGTGGGCTTTATTACATCGCATGGCTCAGAGCGACGATCAACTTCGTCAACGTGTATCGGGTCGGCTGCTGCATTTGGAGAGCACTGACTCTCGAGACTATCGGGGAGGCATTCAGCCTTCTAATAGTCATCGAGCGCCGGCTGCAGTCCCGGTCTGTCCAAAGGAGGCATGACAGTGGGCGGCTCCTGTTTGAACGCGCGAGAAAGCTTCCAGAAAGCCACATGTGATGGCTTAAGGTTGCCGAGCAAGCTGTCCCAACGTTCGCCGCGGAGTTCCGCGATACGTTCCCGTACCACCCGCTGTAGGTAGCGGAGGTGGCGCCTATTCTCGACCGACGGATACCTATCGTAAAGTCTAGTGGCTCTGTGCTTCTGTGTGAGTAAGTTCCTTACCTCTGGAGGCAGGTTTAGGCGATGCGGTTGCATCGTCGGAACCTGCCTGGAGCAGGCCTTGATCCTATTCTGTATATGTGACGTCACATGAGAGATAGCACTGTGAGCCGTGTCGACCGAGTCGATGACGTCCGGTATAAGGTCAAGGTCGTCGGACTTGATAGACTCGAGATCCTTTTCCAGCCGTTGCCAGTCGATCACTGTTTTCGTCGGTGGTTGAAAGTTAGCCGGTGGGCCTAGATTTAGGACGACGGACGGTGGTCTGACTCTAATTCATGAAAAACCTCGATTGAATTTACATTGAGCGTTACGTTCTTAAGTAACGCAACGTTTAGAATGTCGGGTCGTGATAACGTGTTGGTTCGTCGGGTGCTATTACTGAAAAGTTCAGCTTGTCTGTCAGCGATTCTAATAAGATTCCGTTTCTATTTGTGGCTCTACTGTTCCAGCTGGAGTGTTTGGCGTTAAGATCGCCGCCCACTATGACTGCGGCCCCGTGGCCGAGTAATGCTTCTATATCTGTGTCTAATACTTGTTTGTTGGGCGAAAGATAAGCTGAAATAACAGTTATCGGCTGGTGATTCACCATACTGACTCGGATGGCAGAGGCCTCGATGTTAGTGAGGACCGGAGGATCTATAGGTATACTTCGAAATGCACATTGTAGCCATGATAATTTGGCTCAGTGGCCATCTTCAATATCATTATTTATCCCAAATACATTCTCTACTACACTGAACTTGCAAACGTAATGCTGTTGCAATGATTATTTTGCTCTGTAGCCATCTTGAATTTAAAAAATGATCCCGTATACGTTTTCTACTACCCCACAAATTTGAAAACGAAATGAATAAAATTGTTGAAATGATATTTTTTTTAAATACACCAATTTCGTTATTTTATACCTTGAAAAACTTGGAAACGAGATCCATATTGTTACAATGGTAATTTTGCGCGGAAGCTATATTGGATTTCAAAAATAAATCTAAATATTATGTTCTCTGCTATCCCGAGATACTTGGAAACGATATTCATATTATTGCAATACTTAGGTACTTTTCATATCGGACATATCGATTACAGAAATGATCTCATATTTGTCCATCTTCCCGGGAACCGATATTCCTAAATGAATTATTAACTTATTTAAAAATGTATCAATATTTTTTATAAAGAAATAGTCAAAGAACACACGGAGTGGATATGAAAATTATGCAGCTGTCTGATTCTTTTACATATATATTTTTTGGTTCTACTATCTCCAATACCGGGGTTTCTGTGCTGGGAATCCAAAGGCGATGTGCTATAACCAGGTCTGCGGTAGAGAAGCTCAATAAGATCTAGAAGGACAGAAGGATCACCAAAACCATCAAGGTTCGACTGCCTTCCAATCTTCCTGTGTTTCCAATCTTCCACTACGGGGCTGAAACCTGGTCCTCTAGATTTCAAGACCGCCGCAAAATTTATGCCTTAGAGATGTGGTGTTGGAGACGACTCCTGAAGATCCCTTGGACGGCTTTACGAACCAACAATCCACCTTAAAAGAACTGAAGAAAAAAGAAAGGCTATCGTTGACTGTGCAACTACGAATTCTGAAGTTCTTTGGTCACATCTCGAGAAATGAAGGACGAGAAGAAGCGAGAGAACGCTCACCCACGCGATGGACGAACCTTATCAAAACAGTAAGACACCTGTAGTGGAGTGCTCCCGCAATGCTGCAAACCGTCAAAAGTGGAGGAGCATCGTGAGGGAGGCAATGCGACCCAAAACTGGGGAGACCAACGGCGACTAATATTGCGTCATCTCGGCAACCACGACCACTCTGACAAGAGTGACCGATTGAGAAGAAGAAGGTTATTTTATATAAGAGGGGTCTAACGTGCAAGAGGCTCATGTGATGGGGAGTAGTGATGCAACCACCCATAGACATGCATCGACATCAGGAGTCAAGAGATGCAATGCCGGCCATTAAGGTGAACGTTTGCTCTATTCTTGAAGGTTCCTTAGTCGTTTTGGTTCCGTAACAGCAGCCGGTAGTTGATTCCACAAAGTGGCTGTCCGAAGAAAGAAATTTCTTGCAAAACGCGTAGAATGCTGAGGATGACGTCTACAACATGATGAGGGCGGAATTTTGACATAATTTCCTGTTTTGAATTCTTGCTGCTGGTATAACAATAGTTTTTGCTTAGAATATTTAATGAGAAATGTTTATAATAAAGAACCTTGAACTAATGAACATAATATCCGCTTTAGCGACAGCTAAATGCAATTGCATATGTTCATACTTAATAACGTGATAATTATTCTATTTCAGAAACATCATTGGGTATAAGGGATCTAGAAGGAACGAATGATGTAGCGGTATCGGACTTTCTTAAATCCGTTGAAGAGGTTTTTAAAGTGGCTTCAAACAGAACAGTTTCCGTATGGCTGTGGCCAGATTGGATCTACAAATTATCCTGGCAATATAGACATTTCACAAAACATAATGACAAAATTATAAATCTTACAAACAATGTTAGCATTTTTATGATTATTTTTATATTTGATTTTTTTGCTTTAAGCTGAGTTGCTTTTACTCAAAACAGATGATTTTTCGATGATATTACTCGTATAATTTCATTGACTATGAAAACTCTGACCATTTGTTATCGTCATAATTCACCGTCACTGGTACATTTGTATATTTCATCGTTCGACTAAGATACACATTGACGTTTCATCTCGCTGAATCTTCAATTAACAATATTATAACAGAAGTAAGGGAAGTATTTTCGAAGAGCATTGATACGAATAATGTTTATTTTGTGGTAAATGCGTAAATTTGAGTGTTCTGGGGGTTAAATTGGACAAGGTTCATTTTACACCATTCCACGACCTTCTTAAGAGAGGATTGATGAGCAATAAGGAACAACAAGTTTAACATTTTTATTTTTTCGAACGTTATCATTCTCCATGGTGCATACTCGTAATTGTAAAAGTTAAGGTTAACATACCGATGCATTTATTAATTCCTAATTTGAAATGAAAGCAGACAAGTCTAGAGAGGTCAAAAATTGTGTATCAATAATTCATCTTTCTAATTTTTCCTAAAGTAAACATTAACTATGTATGTGTGATGTGGGCGTTTGGGTATGTACTTATTTAGTCATGTTCTTTATGCGTTGATTAAAAAACTTAGAAATCTCCACGTCTCAATCTCTCCTCAAAGCTTAACTAATTTCTTAAATAATAAATATATAGAGTAAATTTTTATTGCTTTTAACAACCGTTCCTTCATGTGCAATTTTTTTTAACTCTCTCTGTATTACTCTCTCTATATATAGTAAGGATTAATTAAAATTCAAAAGAAAAATTTTAACAATGTTGGATTAATTTAAAAATTGAATTTTAGCACATGAATGTTTTTACTCTTTATTGTGTAACAGTTGCATAGATAGTTCTCAACGATATTGATTCCTCGCTATAAAAATACATTAAAAGTTTCTTAGCTTATAAATTCATTTATATTCATCGTTATGTTGTAATTTCAGATTATACAAAAAAAACGCAATGATTTAAAACATGTTGATATAAACGCTTACGAAAATCAGTCTGTGTTTGGTAAGAACTTTTTGAAACTCTTTGAATCAGAAATTCTGTACGATATGCGGTGTCCACTTGGTTTTAAAATTGTGAGTTTGCCAGTTTAATGATCATTTTTAACGTCTAGTTCATAAAAACACAAAATCCATCCATACACTGCAAGACAGAGTTGGTCGCTCAGCTGGTAATCTTCTAGCATATCTCAACCATAAATGGGCGCAAACGGTTGAGTGGAAAGAAGAGGGGTTGGCGGTTAGACATAGCTAAGGCCTTCGATCGTGTAAGGCACAAAGCGCATATAGCGAAACTTCCGTCCAATGGGCCCTCCGAGTGGTTGTGCATAAAGTCTACTAGCTTTTCAGGTGATCAAAGCATTAAAGTTGTAATTAACGGTGAAAGTTTCGAATTAAAAACCTTGGAACGCTGGTGTTCCGCAAGGCAGGGTACTATTCCGTGCACTGTTGCTTCTGCATATAACTATAACATACTGCAAATTAGTAGTATTCATTGTGATGCAGACGATAGCTCAGGGTGTGCTTCCTACATCGGCCATGCCAACATCTCTTGGGATAGCGTCAACGAGAACTGAAAGAAAACCAGTACCAGCTTCATGACCATTAACCGCATACAACGAAGAGTGGCTCGAATAATCGACGATCCAGCCTACTTGGATCTGCTTGATTCTTTGGCAATGCCTAGAGATGTAAGTTCTTTCTGCATCTTACACGAATTTATCAAGAAGAGTGCTTAGAGTTGTTAAGGTTTGATGCCAGCAGCCGAAATCCACCACTAGACCAAATTCTAAATTTCACTCTCATCACGTCTGGCATTATAAAACCATGTGTTTTGCAATATATTTCTCACCTCATACAGCCTCTTTGTGGAATGAAATACTGGCTGCTGTTTTCAAGAATAGAATTCTAGAAAGTTTTTAATCGTAACGGTTATAATCCTTACATGTCGGCAACGCATCGCTTGACCCCTGGAGATGCGGATATTAATAGGCGGTTGCCTCACCACTCCCTATCACGTAAGTCTTTTGCGCGACCTTTTTATATAAAAAAATTGACTTGTTTCGAATGAATACATAGTCTCCGGTCATATAAATATACTAGTTTTTGGCTTCAATAGGAAGACCGAATGAAAAATTAAAGCACGTGGACTCCGTGACCCGTATAATTAAATAATTAAATTAATACATCATTTGAGCCTTTATAAAATTCCAGGGCAAGTCGATAAAGTGGATTCATTTCTAGATCATCTAATACTATTATCCCAGCGACAGAATGGTTTCACAGACACAGAACTGCGTGAAGAGATTACTACGTTTCTACTAGCTGCTACAGATACAACGGCGATAGCAATTTGTAATACGCTTTTTTTGTTAGGAAAATATCCGAAAATTCAGGAAAAAGTTTATGAAGAGTAAGTGCATATTACTTTGTTTGGTACTAAAATTTAATAATAATATTAATAAACTACATTCTTTCAATTGAAATAAGATTTATAAACTTATGAATTTGTTATATCTAAAATCGGCGAGTGGCCCATAAAAAATCTGTTGATTAATATAAAGTTAAGGTATTAAATTTAATTGATTTTTTTTACTTAATTCTTTAGATTAGTACGTGTGTTTGAGAATCATAATGAAAAATTATATAAAGATGTTTTAAGTGAATTGAAATATTTGGATATGGTTTTAAAAGAGTCTCTTCGTCTATACCCACCTGTACCCATGATTACTCGGAAAGCAACTGAAGAAATTAAATTACGTAAGTATAATAAGCGGTATGATGGTTTTACATTAAAATATTTAGGACACTTTCACCTATTTTTTAATACACAAGGAGCGATCCAAAAATAGTAAAACTGGCTGGTAAAACTGAAATATTGGTAAGATTAAAAAAGGAAGTACTGAGATGAATTTTTGAAGTAGCTATTGTTTAAATAAAAGTTAGCGACTTCTTATTCAATATTGTTGGACATAGTGTTTAAGATAAACATAAATTGATAGGACAAAGGCTGCCAATTTATATATACCGAAAAAACATTTTTTTTCGAATAATTAAAGTTGCTAGCAAAATTTTGTTTTGCATCCTAAATTCACTGTATATTTGCAATTATTAAATCATTTTGTTCTTTGAGAATCAAAACAATGTTAAAGTATTCTGTTCATCAGACTGTTACAAGCAAAATAATATTTTCAACAGCATCATCTGGCTATACTATTCCTGCTCAAACTGGTATAGTAATTTCAATTTGGGGGGCTCATCGTGACCCCAATTACTGGGGGCCTGATGCTGACTGCTTCAAACCGGAAAGATTCGAAGCTGGAAGTAAAACTGGGCTCTTCATTCCATTTAGCACAGGACCCAGAAACTGCATTGGTAAGTATCTAATCCATAATCCTGGGATTCCTTTTTGTTAATATAATATTTATAAGTTTATTAATATTATAAGTGGCTCATCAGAGATGATAAACAACTCTCGTTCAACAGTAATAGCACTGAGTAGGGATAGATACTTTCACATAAAATAATAGCAAAGTTGATAATCAACCTAAAGTTTCTCTAGTATCCGCCCTAACTGAAATCGTCGAAACTCATCACCAGTTCGATCACTCAACACGCGAGAGAACGCTGGAACAATATTCCTATATTTTGCGTTCTAGTTGCTTTGAAGAAGATGTGACATTCTTATGCAAGTGTTATCACTTACTTGAGCAGTAGCTTTGCAGTTAACAACTAATTTGTCTTTTTAACGCTTGGCGGGTGCGGTTACCAAATAACTTTATAATCAGCACACTTTCTAATTCAACTTCCAAGATGTTCTTGTTCAAATTAGATTCCATTCGTGATATACCTGTTAAAAATGTATTATTGCAGGATGTTGTTTTACTTCAAACATGCAATGAACCTTACAGTATGTATTACTGTCAGTGACGGATTAAGACTACTTGATGCCCTAAGCAATCTATGCCTGTGGGCCCCTCTATCCGTATGTCAACTAGAATCGGTCTTTAAACTTTTACCGCCTAAAAACATTAGTTTTTTGTAAAATAAGATGATGAAATTTTACATACTTTAGAAGTGGAGTAGGTGCGACAACAATAAAAACCAAAGCATAATTTATTTATTTATTGAAATGCGCCTTGCGGCTTTTTCGAGCATTGAATTCATGCAAGATTGTATTAACGTAGTTTTTAATATATCGGACTCTATGCACAATATCGATGAATTATCGAGGCTTACTTATATCATCTTTTCCTTTTTAATGTTTTTATATTTTTTATTTTTTATTTTGAAAAAGAACGTCCCGCTAAGCATTTTGTAATCATAAGGAGAAAATGTGGAGTGGGGTTATGACTCTAGGTCCGACTCTATGTCAACTTAAAACGCACGAATTTTTAAATTAGTCCTAGAAACTTTTTTTGGTGTGGTTTTTGGTGACGTGAGAGTAAGACGTGATGCCCTAAGGACGGATTTTTTTGTGCTTCTTCTGGTGCCCGCTCATACGTGATGCCGTAGGCAATTGCTTAATTTGATTAAGGGTTAATCCGACACTGATTACTGTATTATAATAATTTGAGTTGCTGGTTGAATGCTAACAGTAATTCTTGTTCCTACAGGTTACCAATATGCAATGTTAACAGCTAAAAGTGCTATTGCTTCAATTCTACGTCAGTTTAAAGTTGTCACTGAAGAAGAAGATGGTCCAATTCCTAAAGTTGAATGTCAATATTCTATAATGTTAAAATCTAAACATGGTTATCCTGTGAGATTAGTCCGAAGGTAATGCACTATTTGAAAAATATATTATATAAATCTGACTTTTTCTATGGTTCTCTCAAGAATTAAAATGTATTAAGTGTAAGTACTACTAGCATTAAATCAATTATTAAGGCTGAAGTTTTGATATATTATCTCATTTTATTAATATTGTGAAGATCTGAATAAATGTATGGATTTACTTCCAATGTTTTAATTATTTACAATCCATCCATCCCAACTATTTCATGTACTAAAAAATAATTGCAAAATTTTCTAGAATCTTATTAATTCATCTAATTCTAGCTACAATTATTGTTATTTTTGGAGTTGTTTGTACGCCAAGGTAGGTTTGTAACTACATACATAGTTATAGGTGAGATGTGCTTGTGTCGCACGCACAACATGACGAGGTGAGGGGCGAGGGCGAGCCGCGACAGGAGGACACTGATTCTAAAAATAACAATAATTTTAACTAGAATTAGATTAATTAAATTGTGTGAAAAATTATTATATTATATATAAAAATTAGTATTATATCTATTATTTTTGAATATTTTTTTAATGAAGTCGGTTGTTTTTTTGTTAATTTTTTTTTATTGATTATTGTGCGAAATCAAATTAGTTAATGAACATAATTAGGCAATGCAACAGAGTAGCAAATATAAATTATTTTTAATATTTGTTTTTATTTTAATGCTTAATATGCTTAAAACTTGATACGAAGGTTCCAAAATGTGTTGTTGAAACAATAAATAATTAATTATGAGGCGAAGGGCAAAGGTCGTGTTAATTTGTAAATTATCTTGCTTTAACCAAATATGTGGTGTGGGAAATATGTGACACATGTCGATTAATATTTAAATTTATAACTAAATCGAACGGAACTGCGACAATCAGAATGACGAAGCGGACGGACATAGCTCCAAAGAAGATTCAGAAGAGGTCATCATCCTGCATCAGTCATTGGTTGGTGGGGGGTGTCACATCAAGGAGTTGTATAACTTAATTTTTGTGAAAAAATAATGAAAATTTGAGCCAAAGTATATCAAGAGACCGTCTTAGACAGTGTTGTAAACAGTCGTGCTACAGGTATATAGGTAATCTAAAACGAATTCTCCATTTTCAAAAAACAATTTCTTTGTCTTGCACTTGTCAAACAAAGAACATTTTAGTGAAGCCTAAACAAATCTTACAAAAACTTACTTAAAAATTGTTACAACACACACATAAATATAATGTCATTGCAACATATTATCACAAGAAGATCTTGTCATGATAAGTATTCTACAATACACTGAAAATTTACTCCCAAAGCTACAGACGATGTTTATTAAGTCTTGAAGATTGCATTACTAAGAATAGAATTTACCGAATAGAAAGAGAAGAATTTCCTATAAACACTAAGTAGATTGAATTTGGTTAGCTAAAATTTATGTTTGTTTAATTAGTTTGTGTTATTAGTATTATTGTTTCGTGTACATGCATTAACTCTATTATTATGACATTACAACCACATTTCATTAATAATGTTTTAATATTATGTTATAAACACGCTTTAGAAAACAATAACATAAATATATCAATGAATGGCAAAATTTTTAATATATAATATTATATTTCGCAGTCTAAAGATGGAACCCAACAAAAGTCCACACTCAAACCCACACACTCACCCATTCACTCACAAACACACACACACATACACAGTTTTCAAATTTCTTTTTATAGTGCGATACTTGTAAAATTTGGTTTTTAATCAGTTTTGTTTATTTCTATATTGTTTATCAAATATTATGTATGCGCTAAGGAAGCTGCGAGATATTCCCACTACAAGTGTCCTAATACGACTTACTTGGAAGGCTCAATCACGAAAACATGTAAGCAATCTTTGAAATAAACGAAATTTAAATTTATGTAGCGAACTAAATGCAGTCAAATTGTGAAGGTATTAAAGTTCCAATTTGATTTAAAACTATTCTACTTTGCAACATAAAAAAAAAAAAAAACTAATACTCACATAGGCTACAGAATATAGCAATATGCAACCAAACACAGGGTATTGACATTTAAAGAGGGGTAAGACAGGGAGACACTTTCACCAAAACCCAACGATTCGTGTAGAACGTGGGCTAAAGTAACCAGGAGCTAGATTGACCAACCTATGATTTACTGAGGATATCGTTCTTCTAAGTGACAAACCTGATAATCCTTGGAATGGAACGAAACCTCACCAAATGTCGATTTGGTATATCCAAACAGCCTTGACAAAGGAGACTATTAACAAAATACATGTTGCCTAGAATCAGAATGAAAAAATCGTAGAAATTAACAATGAGAGACCGCTACTACGAACACCTGGAATTTCTATGCCGGATGTTTGCAAAGCAAAGTTAAAGATAGCATCAAACAAGTTGCTAGACTGAAATGGCAGTTGGCTCGACACACAGCCCGGAAACATGGCCGTAGTGCAGGAGGGTCCTGAAATTAACCCTAAAGCGAAAAAGATACCTCTAGAGGTGGCGACACAAGCGATGGAAGGACGAAGTCAAGAAAACTGTATAGATGAAATGGATGGAGGGAGCACAAACCTAGGATAAATGGCTTAATCTAGGAGGCTCACACCAAACTTGTTCAGTTTGACTGAGCACACTTATTGTTTTGTACGTAATTATAAATTAAATACTGTTTTTCAAAGGGTGTCGTAATAATCATAGCTTAGTAGGTTTTTGTGAAGGTCAAATTAAAGTTTTAATCAAATAATCAAATTAAAAAAAGACCATTTATTTCTATAAATAATGGTCTATTTTTAAAATATTTTAATAAAACTATTCTAATAACATAGGTGGAAGTGCATCAACTATACTGGTAGTACGCTGTACGTTATCGAAAGCTTAAGCGTTGGATATCTAGACTGATCCATTGGTCGCTATAACTACCAGCTATCCAATATCCCTTTTGAGACACGTACGTATTCCTACATTCTTTTACAATCTTTACGCACAGAAGTATCCATGCGCTTAAAGTGGCAATGAGTTTCTTGCTACTTCTTCTCATTAGCGGTAGCGTAGCTCTCAAGTAGCGGTAGATTCAATAAGAAAAATATTTTTTTGACATTCATAAGTGTCATTTCCGTGACCTACATGAATAAAGCGATTTTGATTTGATTTGATTTGATTTGAAAAAAGTGCTGATTGTGTATCAGCACATATATGAATGATTCACTGAGACATAATTGTGCCGTTAGCTGACTGCTGCAATCAATGCACACACAGGCTTTAGAACCTGAGTCTAATACTATATTTTATACAAGTGCTGACCCGGCAAACGTTGTTTTATCATATAAATTAGTACCTCGCGTTTGCTCATTGTATGAATCGTCATATGAAATTAAATGTCATTGATAGTTATTTGAGTTGCGAATATATAGGTTGTTATAAATCAAAAAAATTAAGTCACAAATTTTATACTAAAACCTTCCTCAAAACCCGCAGCATCTTATGGTATAAGTATTATTTTGATTGGTTCAGAAGTTTTTGCAGTACAACCGAAGGAAAAAATGGCTGTTTATTAATTTGTACAGATTATCTGATGTTACCATTACTTACGTTATTCCTAAGTAAGTACTATAATTGCGGTTTTCAAGGAAATGTTTTCCACGTACAAAAAAGTTGTGGAATGGTACATAGGTACCATCGAAAAAGCGCGTACACCTACCTTAAAGGCCGGCAACGCTCCTGTGATTCCTATTATATTGCAAGAGTGTGTGGCAGCGGTGATCACTTAACACCAGGCGCCCCGTACACTTGTCCTCCTATTTCATAAAAAAACATATTTCATGAAAAAAGACTTACTGGTTTCAATTCTAATAATATTGATTTAATAATATTGTTTTCCATTTGTTAGCCATACTTAAAACTGCTAACCTTATATTTCTGGACGAACGTTGAAAGTATAAAACGTGCGTTAAATGGTGCAACATGTTGATTGCAGTTCGTGTATGATTGTTATAATACTAGAGAGATAGATATTATCATTTTAAATAAACATAATAGAGAAATACGATGAGAACATATAAAAGATCCATTTTAGAACAATGGTGTAGGATATATCAAATGAGGGAGGGTAAAATAAATTGCTTGATTTATCCATCTATATATCTATTCCCATTGACTGGTTTCTGCAAGTCCGTGCAAGCATTCATCGGCCTTTATTAAAAAGAGAGGCTTTATGAAATTATAAACAGGTATTTCAGCTTTACTTATTATAGTTATAAGTATACATAAACTACGTCAGTTATTTATTGTATAACTAATTAGTCTGGCTTAGTAACAATATTAGAAATCAAAGTGTAAGAATGATAATTGTATAATGCTTAAATACAAAAACATACAACATTAGTGTTGCGCTCTTCTTTTAAGTATATGATAGATACTTATACTCGTACTTACTTTGTAGTACAAATCTATATATATAAATGAATTGCTGTTCGTTAGTCTCGCTAAAACTCGAGAACGGCTGGACCGATTTGGCTAATTTTAGTCTTGAATTATTTGTGGAAGTTACAAAAACATACAACATTAGTGTTGCGCTCTTCTTTTAAGTATATGATATATACTTATACTCGTACTTACTTTGTAGTACAAATCTATATATATATATTATATATATATATAAATGAATTGCTGTTCGTTAGTCTCGCTAAAACTCGAGAACGGCTGGACCGATTTGGCTAATTTTAGTCTTGAATTATTTGTGGATGTCCAGGGAAGGTTTAAAAGGTGAATAAATAGAAATATGCTGCTAAATTAAATAAAAACAACAAATTTGTTTTTCCTTTGATGTGTCCATACATAATTTCTATGAGAGAATTTATTGACGCACGGTTTGACAGTTCTACTGTGAAACAATTTCATTACGACACCAGGGTGCATATATTACGAAGTAATTTTTGATGTTATGATATATTATTGACAAATTCATATAAAAACATTATTTTATTTATTATATACAGAACAACGTCTGTCGGTTCAGCTAGTTTGTAATATATAATTAACAAATTTATAAATAAGTATTTATGAAGTAAAGAAATCTTCAATAATATTATCAATATTAAAAATCAGACGATAGTTTGGATATCGTATTAAATAATATGTGTGTGGGGTGTGTGTGTCTGTGTGTCTTAGTATATTATAACACTATAATTTGAATGCTTCACTTAAGTAGAGTAGGTACTAAGAGAATGTTATCTGTATTCCCGTCATTATAACTATTTACCCAATCATTTATTATTTTATTGAATTCATACTATGATTTCGTTTATAGAATTTTGAATTTACTTATTTAATTAAGCAGTAAGTTAGCATTATTAATTATTTTATACTCATAATAACTACTGATTTTTAAATTTTTTTTCTTCAAATTTGGAATGCGTTATGTATGTATATAAAACTTCGAGCATTCATACCGCCATTTCTGAAAGCAGTTCGATCTTGCTATCCCAATAAGCGGGTAATATAACAGCGATAACATAAAAATATTATTTTCACTCATGCAAAAAAATTCACAATTGAAGACTGCTATAACAAACGAAATTACTAACTGAACACTAATATGTCTTAAAAAGCTTTACAAGTGGACGAATCAGTATAACGTTGTCATCTTCGTACATCAGTCATGGTTTTTTGGATCTGAGTAAGAAGTTATAAAGCATCGTTTTTGTGAAAAAGTAATGAAGACTTCAGCCAAAGTATATCAAAAGACTGTTAAGGAGTCACTCTTAAGTATAGAGATATCTTAATATCTCTATAACCAGTGGGAGGTTCCTTTGCACAGGATGCCGGTTTGATTATGGATATCACAACGGCGCCTATTTCTGCCGTGAAGCATTAATGTGTAATTACTGTGTTTCGGACTGAAGGGCGCCGTAGCTAGTGAAATTACTAGGCATATGAGACTTAACATCTTATATCTCAAGGTGACGAGCGCTGTTGTAGTGGCGCTCAGAACTTTGGGTCTTTCCAGAATCCTGAACGGCACTGAATAATGGGCAGGGCGTATTAATTACCATTAGCTGAACGTCCTGCTCGTCTCGACCATTATTTTCATAAAAAAATCTAAATGTGTTATCCCAGAATAAAAGTACGTTTCTATACAAAATTTACACTTAAACCTGTCCACAATGTTATATAATAATAAGATAAATATACTCTTTCCAATTTTAATAATTACATTATATTATCAATATTACTACATATTGGCTTATAAATTTGATTTAATAATATTATGTTATGCAGTCGTGTTTTATGTTAAAAACCGCTGAAATAATATCAAAAGCTTTTAACCGACCCAACTATATATTTCACAACACGTGAATTTCAAAGGATTTAGTTCCTGGCGTAACCCTTTGCAATCACGTTTAATACGATACTTTACGCTATTCTCGGTTTTATCAGAATATAGAGTTACAACCAGGAACGTTTGATAAAGTGCGAACGCTTTCGAATATAATGTAAATTAATTCGAATCTAATATAACATAATATATATTTTTAGACACCTGAGGTGAAATTGAATTAACAAAACACAATCAACGGGTACTGACGCTCATTTAAACGATTAAATAGGAATTTAAACAATCTGTTACAAAAAGAAGTTACAACGTAATTTAATTTAAAGAGATATCCATCTAAATTACAATAATGGGCTGACTTTCCAAACGGACAGTGGTTTCCATTATAGTATAAGGGATAATTCACATTACACGAAATGCTTCTCAAATGAAGCGCGGACAGGCTTGAAGGCTGAAGCCCCCACTGCTGGTTATCGCTTCCAAGATGACATCTCATATCATTCTTCCCACCATGACGCCCCCTGTCATCCTATCCAAGATGACGTCTCCTCACTGTGCATCTAGCAATATATATGTCACAGGGATATAATAAAAACAGTGATTTGATCATATCTCGGAGGATGCTAAAATAACAACACGGTTTAATCATTTCTCGAAACAAATCTAGTGATTTGACCAAATGCCGGAGTTGGTTCCGTGAAATGATAAAAAGTATTTTCTTTGGTATTTATAAGGTTTATTTGGTATGACTTAGACATAATTTAGTTTTTAGTTTAGTCAAAGGTAAAGAAGAAGAGACTATCTCTCGAATTGTGACCTGTGATGAAACTTGGATTCGCCAGTGGGATCCGGAAAGCAAACAAGAGTCAATGCAATGGAAATTTAAAGGAGAAAAGCCGCCAAGGAAGTTCAAGGTTCGGCCGTCGGCTGGAAAACTAATGGCCACCGTATTTTGGGATGTCGAAGGGATTTTGATGATAGATTATTTGCCTAAAAATACAACAATGAATGCTGAATATTATGCAAACTTGCTTGACCAGCTTCGTGAACAAATCAAAGAAAAGCGGAGAGGCAAACTCAGCAAAGGTGTTCTGATTTTACAAGACAATGCTCCTGTACACACAGCCTTAACGGCGAGGTCAGCCCTGAGCAAAAACGGCTTCACAGAAATTAACCATCCACCTTATAGTCCAGATCTGGCTCCCTGTGACTATTTCTTATTTAAAGATTTACAGAAAAAATTGAGGGGTCGCAGATTTTCGACGGACGAAGAAATGAAGGAGGCTGTGACTGACCATTTTGACGAGCAAAATAAAAATTACTATTATAACGGCATGATGTCACTTATTTGCAAATGTCATGAGTGTATTTCACTTGCAGGAGACTATATAGAAAAATAAAAAATAAAAACTAGCCATCAGTCTTTTCTTTCATAGTTAGGTAGATTACTTATCAGCCTCCTCTCGTATATGGTACGTAGGTAATTCAGCGTAGCATATTATTACGCACTCGAATTTTGAGATGTCGTACAAAATTATGTATTAGATCGATGTCCAATAATTAAGTATACTAATATGTTTCCGTTTAGTGAATGCAATTAATAAAATGGCTGAAAGCCATCGTTGAAAGCAATGTTTTAGTAAGCAACATTAACCATTTAGCGATCATGTGACTACTAGTGTTCTAGTCCACAAAACGGTGAATGAACTGTAAAGATTTCCACAAACTTATTAAACATTAATGCTATATGTCTTTGTGCCGCATAATGCTATGCCAACCCTTACTAGGCTCTCATGGGACTTTCTTCCATGTCTTATAAACTGAAAGATGAATGATGCTATTTCAATTAACGATCAGCCAGGCTATTCAATTAAGGCTTGCTTTCAATAAGCTCTTACTGACTGGCTGATAGCTCCAATAGAATTATATTCTTACTTGTAAGAAGGCTGGCAGCTTTTAAACTGCGTACTAATTTTTTAATTGCAATTTATTTACACACCAAAAAAGTATGATTACATTTGTCAAATGTGTTAAATTTGTTCAAAAGTTAATGTTGTTCTATGAAAATCATAGAAACAAATAAATACAATCGTAGAGTCAAAGCGTATTATTATAAAATTGTCTACTTAACAGAATATTTGATTCATTTGTTTTGAATTATCCTTACTTATATAATATATATGAATATATGGTTGTTTTTACGCTTTCACGCCTAAATCACTGAACCGATTTTCATGAAATTTAGTACAGAGATAGCCAATTTAGGCAAGAGCTTAGGAAAAGACATAAGCTACCTTTTATCGCGAAAAAAGACTTGGCGGGGTAGAAATAGGGGGTGGAGATTTGTATGAAAGTTCGTCACGATTGAAGATAACATCATGAAACTTTATTTCAGGCCTTTGATAAGTAATATATAAATATTTGTTCTAGTGTTTTTAAAATTTAGACCTGTGTGGGGTGAAAAAGGGGGGATGAAAGTTCTATAGTTTGTAGCTTATAAAAATGTATTAACCACAGCAGTTTGTAGTGTATTATTTACAAAGTGAGTATATTAAAAAAATGCTGCCCAAGTAAGTACTGCACTCGCACGATGTCGCGTGTAAAAGCTAGTATGATGCATATAAACATAACTATATATTTATATTCCTTCTGTTAATAATTACATAATATTGTCTGTTAAGTTTTCTTGTTTGCATCAACTTTGTACTGATAAACTCTGCTTGTTATGTTGTTTACTTGACAACTTTCTATAGCAAGTGTTAATCTGATTACGTGACTAAAATTTAAATCTATTGTTATAGAAATGTATGTTAAGATACAAATTTAAGAATTATGTATCGTATAAAGAATTTGGTTTAATGGATATTAGATTATTGATGTTATAATATAAATGGTGTTGTGTCTGGAAACTAGTCAGAAAGTTTTTACGTTTTAAGTCCTAGCTAATTCTAATTATTAAAAATATGTGAATATTTACAAGTAGGTAATAATACCATCGTTCGAGCTTCAAATATTCGTCGAAATGATTTGAGAGCTAAATTGAATTATCGTGTCTCATTGAAAAATGGATCCCTTTCATGCTATGATTTTAAATGTTGCCTTAACTAGATAAGTCATTTGATCGACTTCAAATGGCGTTTATGGGAGGCCCTTCTAAAACAACCACCTACCGTTGACATAACAATTTTAAGAACGGTCGTCTCTCGTTGGTCGATGAAGAAAGAAATGGCCATCCTCCCACGGCATTTACCGAGGAAGTTTTTTTTTATGAAACTGTTAAGTGTTTACACATCACTGCTTCACAGCAGAAATAGGCGCCGTTGTGGTAACCATAATCTAGCCGGCTTCCTGTGCAAAGGAGCCTCGAACGGATGAAACAATGCAACGGACAGATGGCCGTTGGGGCAATAAAGTCCTCGAATGGCGATCACGTACCGGAAGACATAGTGTTGGTAGGTCCCCCACAAGATTGACCGACGATCTGTTCAAGATCGCCGGAATACGTTGGATGAGGAAATATTTGGGGAAGGCCTTTGTCCAGCAGTGGACGTCTTCCGGCTGATAATGATGATGATGAAGCAAATTACATACAAAATAATTCGGAACACGAGCACCTTCACGTTCGTGATTAGAATAGTTTCGCGATGGGTGCTGCACAAACTCACCGAAGCTCAGAAGCTGGCCCGTGTGGAATGGTGCCCTGACATGATCAATGAATTTGAAGCAGGTCTCAGAACGCTTATGACATTGTTACAGGTGACGAATAACGCGTCAGTCGACAGGGCTTAGACTGGTTTAAAGGAACCAACGGCTACCAAATTAAGGCGACCAAGAAATTTTAAGCTTAAATTTTCTAGTTTCATCACTGTGGGCGATGAAGAAAGAAGTGGCTATCCTCCCACGGCATTTACCGTGGATGTTATTTTTATAAAACTAAGGGACGAGATGAGTAAGGCGTTCAGCTGATGGTAATAGATACGCCCTACCCATTGCAATGCAGTGCCGCTCAGGATTCTTGAAAAACCAAAAATTCTTTATTTAGTGTCGATTTCATTACGAACTTAAAGCTGTGTTAATACCGAATGGTATACTACAAAATACCTGCCAGAAGTTTTATGAGATCTCTTACAATTGACAATGTATATAATACACAGATTATCCATGTGTTGGATTTTATGATGAGTATGTTTGCACAATAAGCTTTATTACTACTACCTTAGATCCTTAAACGTCTAGATAGACGATGACAGCTGTAAAAACGTTAAAAAAAATAGACTTTAGAACTGACCTCTATTTTGATCAATCCACACACATTAACACAAAGTTTCAAACAAATCGCGAGGTGTAAGACGTAGCTTGTCACTCACACTAAACTAATATTCCTGGCCTATTTTTATCGGTTCTCTAACAGCTTGAGACTCTATCTAGATGTATTAATTACTACGTAGTACGATAATATTCTAATCTTTATCGGTAGTACGATGACATACTAAGCTTCTTACATCACGAGCCGTTCTATAATGAGAAAAGTTTATTACAAGACGCAGAAGGTTTTAATTCTCGGGTCTTATATTAAAACTTTTAATTGATTGCCCCGGGATATTTTAAGTGGAAAATTGTTAGATTGTTCTTATAGCTTCTGTGTACTTTTAAGACTTACTATTACTTGTAAAGCTTACAATTTGTTATAAATTTAACGGTTTTTTTTTTTTATTAAATATTCATATATTAAAATATATCAGCGATACTTAAGTATTTCTAGCACCATTAGATAACCATATATCTTATCATTAATGTAACTGTATTTGAATCAAATCAAAATCACTTTATTCTTTTTTAGTTTTCTGGGGGTTCACCGTGACAGTTTCTTGCCCAAAAAATCTTTACTTATGAAATACTTATAGAAGTTAGTTCTATCAAATTATTTGAGTTTGTTCATTTTTAATGGGCGATAATAATTAGCCCATATTTAAGTCTATAGCATGACCCATTTGCCAGTGAAAGTTCTATCTCTAGCCGGAAAAGTCAAACAGATTTTTTTCCTTTCTGGTTTTAGTCACGTGCATATGCATTTTATAAAATAATGTTATTTTGACATTGCAGAACACAGAATAGAACAGAAAATTGAATTGAAATTTTAAAAAATCTCTTTTCACAAAAAATCTGCTATTCATTACATATTGTACGTTCGATATCAGTGTAAAGCTTTTTCAAATCAAATAACTATATTTGTTTCATCGAGTATTGACTCGATTACCATTGTGTAACCCTTTTAATAAAATAAAAAAGTCTTTATATCTACTAATTTACAAAATTATTACAAAAAATAAACTATACATTTAGATTAATTAGTTGTGGCAGCCTCTTCACTTAAAGCCTCCCCTAAACCTTTCCAATACACTCTATATATGGCTCTTGTCATCCAGTCCGGTCCGACTCTTTGAGTAAAAATATCGCACTGTCTTCTCCCTCTTTATCTTTATCTCCCTTCCCATGGTATTCATTCTGTAATTCTTTTCGTCCACGATTGGAATCGTCTAATCTGCATATACCTGCTCAGCCAAATTTCAGCCGTCTAATCCTTGCTATGGCATCAGTAAGTTTAGTTTTTTATCTTATATATTTATTGTTCATTTTGTCTGTGATTTGGATGCCTAGCATGCTCCTTTCCATTTTTTTTTGGCTGACGGCAATCTTCCTTTCATCCTCCTTCCTTAGCAGTTCAGTTCCGAGCGCGCTTGTACATGCTCACTGAACGTACGAATATAATTTACATTCGCGATATACGTGGCAATGCACGCTATTATAACTATGAGTTCCAAAAACTCATAGTTAATGAATTACTGGCATTCCTTCAGCACGCAATTGACAGTATGCACGGGATCAGTATCATCAAGATCGTGCGTCAAATTTCACGAATGAGGAGATTATCAAGGACGAGACGCTCCTGTACCAGGTTTTGATCAAAACTTATAATATAACGATATTATATCAGTACTTAGTGAAGAAGACAAAGTTCCGGTTGGGGGTCGAAAAGTTGGTGATACGTCACGCAGTAGATTTTAACGCTTTTGTTGTTCGCATCCCGACACAACATTTATCGACCATCCTGAACGTGAAGCTGTGGCCGAAAGGCCTCGTGTTTCGCAGACGTCACCAACCGCCAGAAGTTACCGAATCCAATCCTCACATAACTGCGAAAATGTGACGTAAAATGATAAAAGTTACATTAAAATGTATGTTAGACTATAAGGTATTTATGTTATGGGCCATGTAGCTTGAATTATATGATTTATTATACAATGTTTAATTATAAATATACAAGTATATACATCATACATAGACTCCATCCGAATTTTACACAATTTTATCTATTCTGAAATGAAAACCGAGCTTTGAGAGTTACGCAAAGGTAAAGCTTCATATTGGAACTACGAGTATCTATCCTAGATTGCATGTTTTTCAAACGGGCTTAGACGCCCGTGGAAGTGAAATTTCCTGACTTAGCTGATTTACATGGAATAATCCGGCGTATAATCCACTAACTTTGGACCGAACTGGAATATTCTATTAGCAAGTTATATGCGGAGTATTTTTTATTTAATAATATGTAAGATAGAATAAGGTAACATAACTGAATGGTTGTTCATATATTTCACATTCAGATTTTTATATTTGGTTTGCAAATTATCAGGGCATTTTAAACTTGTGTCAGTTTCACAAATATAATATTATAAAGTAAGCAATATGGAAAACTTTACTTATTTCTAAATTATTTCTAAATAGAAATGTGTGTTTATATAATGAACTTATGATTCGATATTTCATAGAAATATATATTTAAACTATAGCTACAATCATTTGAATACATTACTTAAATTTAAGTAGAATATCAAGTGTCTGTTTTGTATCTAAAGACGGTAAATAATAACATAATATAAAGTAAATAAAAATAATTATCTGTGGAATCTGAAAACAGTAAAAGCAAATATTAAAACACGGTGGAATTAATAATTTCACCCACCCCCTAAGGCTCTGTATGTAATGAGGTAGGGAGGTAGTCGTGGCTTACTTCAATATTACATATTTATAAATACCGCTTTGAATCCCCCTAACAAAAGTCTCGTCGTAATCAACGAGTGAATTGTTGTTTGTAACACATTGTTTACACGAAAATATCACGGTATATGAAACTTTATGTATGTTGCTTCTTCGCGCCTCTTAAAGCGCATTCACACTACGTCCGATCAGAGTCCGATCCGTAAACGTAAAAACACGGTCCAGAGTAGTCGTAGAATTATTGCTATGGTATTTTACACACTAGATCCGGCTTCCGTCATCTGATTTCTTTCCGTTAACCGTTAATCTCCATTTCGGAGAAGATTATTGACGGCCCGAAGTAGCCATAGTATTATTTGTATGAGTGCGTTCAAGGCGCACAAACTTTTAACCTTGGAGCGGAGACACGTTTTACTTCATATCAGCCTATTATTTGATATTGTGCACGGGTTTCTCTACTATGATAAATTCATCTCTAAAATATCATACTGTACATCGTCAATCTGCACGAGAACCACGAATCTACTATATGAAAAACTGAACTATACAAACTGTTTCAAAAACCCTTTCATATTACGGGCAATACACACTTACAACATAATATTCGGTCATTAGACCTTTTCAGCATAAATAGATCTTAATTCAATTCAGAACTCATAGCTACTTTCATATAATAAGTAGTCTCTACTATGTAAATATTTAGTTACAATATTTTTTATGTAACGAAACGACCTATATAATCTCAAAATAAGTCTCATTTTTGTTTAGTAGGTATCAACCCATGTTGAATTTTTAGGAAACCGTAATATAAAATAATATAAGGGACCCCGTTAACAGTAACGGGGTAATATACTTTAAAATAATAATGCCAATAACAGTATTGGCATAATTATTTTAAAATTATTAGTTGTTTATCTAATCTGTGTTGCTGGTTTTCGCTCGCGCACTGCGTCCGATCCGAATTACAGGGATGTGTAATGTTGATCTACCTTCATAATCACTTATAAGTAAACAATTTCAAATATTGTATGATTAAGAACTGAGTTTTAGTTACCTTATGTACTATACTTACTTAATGATTGCAAGCATTTCTTCTGTCGGTATACTTTGTCTAAATTTTGTGTCTTGTCGCAAAATATTATACAAATATCATTCTCTTTCATGTTATTTCCAACACTACCACCGCTTCAGAAACAAATGGTGCTCTGAAAGGGAAGAAGCTGCGCAAGAAATTACAATAGGATTACAAGAAAATGACGCCGATTGAAAGAATTCATGATCAACCACGTGAATGCCCAGAGCATTATCACGGGTACGGATCGGACTCTGATCGGACACAGTGCGAAAGCGCCCATATGCACATTTTTCAAAGAAAACTCGTAAAAAATATTTTTTATTATTCAGCAATCTATTCAAAATTCATTCGTTCATTTGCAATCTATTTTAAAAAACATTCGTTCTAGATATATCTAAAAATTCTAAGTATGCCGTCTATAGAATAATACTTTGAAACGCTACACTAAGAAGTTACGCTAAATATAATTTATACGAAACATGTAGACAGAAGATTTGTATTTGAGTTTCTAATTCTATTTTACCAGTGCTGCAGAAGCTCCTTTGCACAGGATGCCGCCTAGATTATGGGTACCACAACGGCGCCAATTTCTACCGTCAAGTAGTAATGTATAAGCATTATTGTGTTTCGGTCTGAAGGGCGCCGTAGCTAGTGAAATTACTGGGCATGAGACATAACATCTTATGTCTCAAGATGTCGAGCACAATTGTAGTGCCGCTCAGAATTTTTGGATATTTCAAGAATCCTTAGCGGCACTACACTGTTATGGGCAGGGCGTATCAATAACCACCAGCTGTTCATTCTAAAATTTATCTTCATTTAAAAAAAATCATCTGCACATTCGCATAGCTCTGGATTCGATTGTGAAATCATTGGATATAATACGTAAAACAATATTTTTAACTTTGATGATAACTACAATATATTTCAATATTATAGTGTCGGCGGGGAATAATTTACGTATTAAAGCGCTTATTATACTTGACTGAATTTAGTCGTCTAAATTCAGAAGCAACTTACAAATTAGAAGCTTATGCTCACACTGTCCTATATTTAGTCACTGAATCAGTTATCACTCAAAGCGCGACGAAATCGGACGTGTCGTATACGAGGATGACTCCAGACACCAAAAAAATTGGACTTTGCCTAGCCCTGGCTATTGGCTCAATTAAAATAGAAAAAAGAAGAACATGAGTAAAGGAATATAAATTACTGCGCGGAAAGTTCGCAAACATGGACATTATGGTTGTTTTAGATCCAGCGGACTTCAGAAATTATCTATGAATGGATTCGAGATCGTTTGACATATTATTCAATCTTCACCTAATGCGATTATTACACTTGACTGAATTTGGTCATCTTAATTGAGAAGAAAATTTAGAAACACATTAGAAGCTTCTGATCACACTGTCTTTATTTTAGTTACTGACTCAGTCACCACTTAATGCGCAACGAATCCGGACGTGACGTATAAGTACGAGGATGGCTCCAGTGTTGTCCAGGAATTAAAAAATTGGCCCTTACCTAGCCCTGGCCATTGGCTCAATTAAACATTACAAAAAGAATTAGTGTTTTAGAACCAGCAGACTTCAGAAATGATCTTCGAATGAATTTCAGATCGTTTGACATAATATAATAAAATCTTCTGACACCGTTTATTCAAAAGCACGATACTATCTCTACTAAAGCGCTAATTACATTTAACTGAATTTTGTCGTCTAAATTTAGTCGTTATAGAAATAAGACAAGTATAATCGCATTCAGCAACCTAGCTTCCAAAATTTAGAATTTGCCCTGTACTTTCCCCGGGGCGTAAAAAGAATAGGGGAGTCCCAGGCCCATGGGTGTCGTAAGAGGCGACTAAGGGCTTTTTAGAAGTGGGAGAGTCTTATGACGTCAGCACAATCAGGCCAGACTCGTCCGGGTTAATTACCACACTCGCACAGAATACCGGCGTGAAGTAGCGGCCTAGCGCCGCTATGTCTCGCAAAGGTTAGTGTCGAGGACCGGAGGCCAAACCTTTCCCCCCCCCCCCCCCCCCCAGATGAGACGCAGATATCTCGACCTAGCGATACGTCATATTTAACGTACCCCGTACAAAATTGAGCACAACTTTTTGCCTCATGCCGGGGTATGTGTGTACGTTAGGGAGGATATCTGCTGTCGCCGTCTCGGCAATTTTGAGGGTAGGGACCTGTCTACTCTCTGGCTTCGCGTAGATTTAGACGACCGCGTCCGTATCTATGCGTGTGTCTACAGGTCCCGTAGTGGTAACGCAGAAACCGATCATCTCATGGGCTGCGTTCAGGCGGCAATTGACGACGTGCTTGCACAGATCCCCTCCGCTGAAATCGTAGTCTTGGGTGATTTCAACGGGCACAATGCCGAATGGCTTGGATCACGTACCACACACTACGCAGGGCGATCTGTGCATAATTTTGCATTGGCGTATGGTCTGTCCCAATTGGTTGAGTCGCCAACGCGGCTCCCGGATTTGGATAGCTACGTGCCGTCCTTAATAGATCTTCTGCTGACTACACATCCCGATGGTTACCAGGTCTTTGTCGACGCCCCTCTCGGAACGTCCGACCATTGCCTGGTCAGGAGTGTAGTGGCTATCCGACGCCAACGTCGCAGACCACCAGCGACCCGCCGCGTTTGGCACTACAAGTCAGCAGATTGGGATAGGATGCGTTCCTTTTTTTGCACCCTACCCTTGGGGCGGGGTTTGTTTCCCTTCGGATGATCCTAGTGCCTGCGCCATTGCAGTAGCCGATGTGATACTGCAGGGCATGGATATTTTTATACCAAGCTCTGTATTACCGATCGGTGGCAGATCACAACCCTGGTTCGATGCGTCAGTTAAAGCAGCATCTGACTGCAAAAAACAGGCGTATCGAACTTGGGTTGCGGCGCTGTGCACAAAGGATCCGAATTGCAAAGTTCTTAAGAAGAAATATAACTGTGCCTCCAGATTTTTTAAGCGGCAAATCGCCCGTGCGAAGTCTAAGCACGTCGTCAAAATCGGCGAGCAGCTTTCCAGTTACCCGACCGGAACACGCAAGTTCTGGTCGTTATCGAAAGCTGCTCTTGGTAACTTCAACCAGCCGTCCATGCCACCGTTGCACACGAGGAATGACACCCTGGCCCATACGGCAAAAGAGAAAGCCGAGCTCCTGTGCGCTCTTTTCGCCTCCAACTCGACTCTTGACGACAACGGAAAAACACCGCCGACCATCCCACGGTGTCAGAGCTCTATGCCTGAAGTACAGTTCAGACAGAAAACTGTTAGGCGAGCTCTGTTTTCGTTGGACGTCAGGAAGTCGAGCGGGCTGGATGGCATTTCTCCAATCGTGCTTAGAACGTGTGCCCCTGAGTTGACGCCGGTGCTAACGCGTTTATTCCGGCACTCTTATTCCAAAGGCGTAGTCCCTGACTCATGGAAGTCAGCCCTTGTCCATCCGATCCAAAAAAAAGGAGCCAGTTCGGATCTGGCGAACTACAGGCCTATTGCTATCACCTCCCTGCTCTCCAAAATCATGGGGAGCATAAATAGCCGCCAGCTTTTAGAAAATTTATTGAATTAGGCGTTACTTTGCGGAAATCCATAATTATACAAATTATTTAAGTTTTCTTTAGTGTTAATTCCGCCAATATTTATAAACTAAGTTGTGACACTTGTAACGGGGTATATATAGGTCAAACAGGTCGAAATTTCGAAATTAGATTAAAGGAACATATTGCCGCATTTACGAATAATCATCCCGAAAAATCAAACTTCGCGAAACATTTAATTGATACAGGTCACTCACTCGGAAACAATAATAATTTTAATATTTTGCATACATGTGAAAAAGGATTTCGCTTAAATGTGTTAGAGCAATTAGAAATAATAAAACACAAAAATAACAATATGTTTACATTGTTGAATGAACAAACAAATTTAGTCCCATCACCTTTGTTACGTGTCTCTTCCGGGGGTAATACGTCACAACAGCCGACCAATCACAGCGCGTCATTTCATGGGACGAGGGTATAAAAGAGCGGCTTCCGGCTCATTTGATTCAGTCTCGTGCCAGATTTTGGCGAGACAACACGTCCTGAGGATGCCTCGTGTAGAGGCGAAACACGTGTCGAATTGTTTTAAAGACAAATATTGGCGGAATTAACACTTAAGAAAACTTAAATAATTTGCGCCAGCTTTTAGTATACCTAGAGGGTCACCAGTTGATCAACGACCGACAGTACGGCTTTCGCCATGGACGGTCGGCAGGTGATCTTCTGGTATACGGTCGGCAGGTGATCTTCTGGTATACCTAACACATAGATGGGCAGCGGCTATTGAAAGCAAGGGGGAAGGCCTGGCAGTTAGCCTGGATATAGCGAAGGCCTTTGATCGTGTATGGCACAAGGCGCTCCTCTCAAAACTTCCATCATTTGGGCTTCCCGAGAGCTTGTGCAAGTGGACCTCCAGCTTCCTCACTGGGCGTAGCATACAGGTCGTTGTCGACGGATATTGCTCGAACCCGAAGCCCGTGAATTCTGGACTGCCCCAAGGCTGTGTGCTATCTCCTACGCTGTTTCTTCTGCATATCAATGATATGTTGGACACCTCCAACATTCATTGCTATGCAGATGACAGCACTGGTGATGCCGTATACACGGGCCATGCACGTCTCTCTCGGGAAATCGTCGACCAGTGCCGGGAGAAACTTTTGTCTTCTATCGAGTCCTCTTTCGAGAAGGTCGCGGAATGGGGTAAATTGAACCTTGTCCAATTTAACCCCCAGAAGACTCAAATTTGCGCGTTTATCACTAAAAAAACCCCATTTGTCGTATCACCGCTCTTCGAGAACACTTCTCTTAAAGCCGCGCCTAGTATCGGAATACTGGGTCTCGAAATCTCGAGCGATTGCCAATTCCATGGCCATCTGGAGGGCAAAGCCAAATTGGCTTCGAAGAAGCTGGGCGTCATCAATAGAGCACGGAAATACTTCAAGTCGGCCCACATTCTAGCGCTCTACAAAGCGCAGGTCCGGCCACACATGGAGTATTGCTGTCATCTCTGGTCTGGTGCACCGCAGTATCTGCTCGATCCATTTGACCGCGTGCAGCGTAGAGCAGCTCGAATTGTCGGGGACTCAGTGCGCTGTGAACGGCTGGATCACTTGGCGTTGCGTAGAGACGTCGCTTCATTGTGTGTGTTCTACCGCATTTATCACGGGGAGTTTTCCGAAGAGATGTTTAACCTGATTCCTGCCGCCGAATTTCACCTTCGCACGACACGCCACAAGTTAGGATATCATCCCCACCATCTGGATGTGTGGTGGTCCTCCACAGTGCGGTTTTCAAGAAGCTTTCTCCCTCGTACTACAAAGCTGTGGAATGAGTTTTCTTGTGCGGTGTTTCCGGGATGATACGACATGGGACCTTCAAAAAAAGCGCGTACACCTTCCTTAAGGGCCGGCAAGGCTCCTGTGATTCCTCTGGTGTTGCAAGAGAATGTGGGTGGCGGTGATCACTTAACACCAGGTGACCCGTACGCTCGTTTGTCTTCCAATTCCATAAAAAATAAAAAGTAAGTAAGTAAGTAAGTAAGGATGGTTTCTGAATGACTGAATCATTTAGAAGCCTAATTAGAAACGCATTTCGGAAAGTGTAATTGCATTTAGTTCCTGTTTTCAGTCGCTAGTGGCACTTTGTGCGTGGAGGACGTATCGAAGTTTTATGTTCCTGAATAATAGTACTACCCTAAACAAGTTTCAAAGATAGTTTTAGTCAGCATCGCTTGGGATATTAAAGAAATGAAATTTAAAGCTTCCTTAAGCCATCGTTCCATTGCACTTGTTTGAGGGAAGGAGATGACCCGGCACATGACGCTGCCGTAAGTAATACCATTTTGACGAACCATTTTATAGCATATTCAATTCTACCAATAAATAGTGTGGCCTTAGTAATCAATAACTAATTTCTAAATTTAATCTTACTATAGTTTTAATATTATTCTAAAATGTTAATGAGCAAGTGTTAAAAAATATGTATCTACAGATGGAGTAGCTTAGAATCGCAATGAGAAGTATTCAAAAAACATGCGAAACATAAAACAATTGATACAACGTAGATATTACGTTTGAGTGAGAGAAAAAATATTTGTATATTTTTGAATGACAAATAAATCTTCATTTTTAAAATATTTTGGTGAAATGAGGATGTGAGATAACAAAGTGGAGCGGAAATGAGTTAGAGCTATGTTGGAACGCTGCCTTCATGAGACACGTCACAAGCGAAGCCTCTCAACGCCACGTGCAATGGCATTCGGGGAAATAGCTTTATTTAATAGAATATTTATGAAAGAAATAATATTACGAAGCGTTTTTATTTATATTGCGTATTTTGAGAAACATGCATGGTTCGGGTTTCGCTTATGTTATGCTCACTATTGTTATAAAGGTCACTTCGAATTTTCGCGAGAGCCATAAAATTTGCTAGAAACCAGCGTAAGAAAATCTCGACCTTATGATTAGCACAATAAAGTGTAGTATGACATAGCTTGCTGCTACATAAACAACCTGTTGACTTGTTTATTCCTTCTTGATTGTTTATTATTCCCAATATTGTTTGACATCATTTGAGAATAATCCTTATTCAGTAAGCCGACGGGTGATACATATTAGTGTGAAGCGAATTGTTGTTACCGAGTAAGAAGTGGTTTACTAACAGCTAAAACGTGTAAATTTTTTATTTTTTTAGAACCATACTAATGTTTTCCGAACGCTGTAGTCTTGATACGTAACTTTATTAATGTAAATGTAGAATTCCTACCACAATACAATACATAGCTACTTACTAAACATGGTTCACTTGATTTGAACAAATGTTATTAAAAACTCTCGAGCGGCATGACGAGCTTATGAGACTCTGAAAATAAACTCATTAAAGTAAAATAATATTTCAACAGAAATCTAATCGTATTGTTGTTTTATTTATTATATAAGGTTTGATTTTATTACAATTAATTTTCAACGATGTCTCTAATTGTTGTATTGGCGGATATAATTTAGAACGATGTCTCAAAATTTTGTATTTGTGGATACTCGTATAATAAATAAAGAATGATAAATAATTTATTATTTCATTGGTCTGATTTTATTGCGCCTCTAAAATTTCAAAGGGACTACGAATAAAATTTCAAATAATTCAATCGATGTGAAATCAGTGATTTATTACAGCATCTGAATTCTCAGTCACGTTTTGAAACATGAATAATGAATGCTGCTTCACTTCGTAATGCTATTAGTACTGCAACTTTACATTCTGTATTTATGTAACCTCATTGACAACAAAGAGATGTTCAAGTATTGCAGTGACTTCAGATGAAGCTCGTATGAAGGGCTAATTAGATATCTGCTAATTTGTCACAGTTGTGTGACAGTTATGTCGAAAAAAAATATCTTATTTGGCTTATGTTTTAAAATCAGACAGGGTAGTATTATAGTTTATCAATGACCCTTCACTTATACTGTAATTGAAATGAATTCATTTTAAGTAATTAATCCCAGAAATTGTACAAAACAAATGTTTTACGAAATTAGAAAGAATTGTTAATAAACGTTTGTGTGATAAAGGTTACTATAACATAAATGATATCCTTAATAATACCATAGATTGAGAATGGAGCCACCATCGTCAGGCGTCAGGCATCATATTTAATAGTAAATATTATTGTAAGATATTTCTTCTTTTTATCAGGACGGAGGCATATTTTTTCGAATGGGTCTTTCTGAATAAAAATATTTCCATTTTGTTTTGAATTTATACTTAGTATTAATACTTATGTAGAATGAATTATAATTATTATTCACCAATATATGCGTTTAAAAAATATCGGAAGACATTTTTGCTCCAACACAAATTAAAAAATACGGCTATATTTAATATACAAAAAGAATAAATCCTTCTTATAAATTCAAAGATCAGCGCAAACGAATAAAAGCAGATTATTGTCTAATATTCAGCACAATAATAAGGAAAAGTATGATCTCTACCTTGTTTGAATCGTGCTCATTTCTGATTTATAACTAACTAGCTAAGCCGACACACACTGTTCTGTCAATAGAAACAAAAATTAGAATGGATATAGTATGCTATCTATTTTTCTGTAGACCTATATAAGATACACAATTCCATCATACATTATTTTGTTATATCTCAAAGGGACACCTCCAACAAATACTAAACAAATTATATACTTAAACATTTCTTGAGAATTATGCTGTCCATTGATGAAAACAGTATTAATATCGATGCAGAGTTTTCATCCCTTCAAATATATATTTACAATATAATAGCGTCCCTCATTGTGAATAATAATAAGGCTAGTAAGTGTTATTTTAGTATTTAAATATAAGTACATTTTATTAAAGATTCCTCAACTTGATGGATGTATGTTGTACATAGATTATATTGTATATTTTGCAGTATTATAAGATGAAAAGATGAGCTGGGAGTTTCTTATCTGTTCTTCTCCCCATTTCAAAGCTCCTTTATACAAAGATGTAGAGTCATGACATAATAAATAAAGGTTATTAGATTTTCATATTCACTTTACTTGTAAATTCTTTTCCCTATACTCTATCTCTAGTAGCTATTCTAACACACGCAATATCAAGCACTTTAAGTAATACATATTTTATTTGAATTGCTACGGTTCATTTTCTGCTCATCATATTAAAAGCCTCTACATAAAATTACTTCGTTTTTTCACCGCCGCAACCATTTTAAGTGGAATTAACCATGCACGAAAACTTTTACGGTATTACATTTGAATTTCGTAAGAATATGTTGAAAGCTTAGATAATTAAGTGTGTCAATAATTTAGGTTTTAAAATTTATATAACCTATTTGTTTCTAATCTAATGTTCTGTCTTTGAAATTTTGTAGTAGTTAGTAGAAAAGAACTCTTTGTTTTAAAAATACTATTTTACAAATATTGTTTGGTGAAACTGTATTTTTCTGCTTAAAAATAATTTTCAATATTTGTAGCTGACAGCGGGTATAACAAATGATGTATTCATTACAAGCACTATTATTATGTAGGTATCAAAAAAACCTGAGTCAGATTCCTATAATAAAATATAATCAAATAATCTGATTTTCAGAAGCATTTCGGGGGACTTCGAGGGGTACGCTGGATCCTGAGAGTCACATCATTTATCCTTGTGATTACTTTGTATGGTCCCTCCCAACGTGGTTAGAGCTTCGGAGACTTCCCCTTTCGCCTTACAGGATTGTGTAACCAAATCAGGGTTCCCTCTTCAAAACTAGGAATATTAGCTCTTCGATCGTAGCGGGTCTTCATCCGTTCACTTGCCTTAAACCCAGTTGTTCTAATTTCCTCGTAGATGTCAACCATCTTTTTCCGTAACTCATCCACATATTCTGTTATACTTTTCGGAGTATCCGGTGGACAGCCTGAGAGTAAATCAGCTGGCAATTTCAATTCCCTTCCAAAATTGGCGTACGCAGGTACGTACGTACGTTCCGATACGGTAAAGACCAAGACGTATTCCGTTTGCACGTGAACAAGAAGTGGAAGACATGATTTGGGATATGAAAGAAAATAGTGTGATAGAACCGTCATCAAGTCCATGGTGTTCTTCAGTGGTTCTGGTGAAGAAGAAGGATGGATCAACTAGATTTTGTGTGGACTATCGGCGTTTGAACGATGTAACTAAGAAAGACAGTTATCCATTGCCAAGAATCGATGACACATTAGATTCACTTTGTAGCATGACGTGGTTCTCTACTCTTGATTTGAAAAGTGGCTACTGGCAAGTCGATCTGGACCCTAAAGACAAGGAGAAGACGGCTTTTTCAACCGGAAAAGGGTTATGGCAGTTCAAAACAATGCCCTTTGGATTATGCAACGCCCCAGCTACTTTCGAAAGGTTGATGGAGCATGTGCTGGCAGGTATGTTGGGAGAAACCTGCCTTGTCTACTTGGATGACATAATCATTATGGGACGAAGTTTTGAAGATCATCTTAAGAAGCTCGAAAAAGTCTTCACAAAACTGCAGAGTGCCAACTTGAAGTTGAGTCCAAAGAAATGTTCCTTCTTTCAACGTCAGGTGAATTACTTGGGGCACGTTATCTCGGAGCAAGGCGTTGCGACGGATCCTGCCAAGATAAGTGCTGTCAAAGACTGGCCGACGCCGACAGAAAAGACACATGTGAGAGCATTTCTAGGACTATGCTCTTATTATCGACGCTTTGTGAAAGGGTTTTCTGATGTTGCTAAGCCCTTACATCGACTGACGGAGGAGAAAAGAGCCTTTTCCTGGGATGAAGAATGCGAACAAGCTTTCTTAGAGTTGAAGAAAAGACTATGTGAATCACCTATCCTCGGATATCCTGACACAGAGGGAAGATTCATAATGGATGCTGATGCTAGCAACACCGGAATTGGTGGAGTACTATCTCAGAAGAGAGGAGATCAAGAAGTTGTAATTGCATACTTTAGCAAATCTTTATCAAAGCCGGAGAGAAACTACTGTGTAACTCGTAGGGAGTTACTGGCCGTGGTGAAGACATTACAACATTTCAAAAAGTACTTGTTTGGTCGCAAATTCCTCGTAAGGACTGATCATGCCGCCTTGAAGTGGTTACTAGAATTCAAGAATCCGGAAGGACAAGTGGCCAGATAGATTGAGCAACTTCAAGAGTATGACTTTGAAATCGAGCATCGAGGAGGAAAAAGTCATGGAAATGCAGATGCGTTATCTAGAAGACCTTGTCCGATGGAATGCAAACATTGCATTCGTCAGGAGGAGAACTCTTCTTCCTCTTGGAATACTTCCACTTTTCACTACTTCTTCTTTTCTTCTTCTTCTTCTTTACACTCTCGAGTCAGAACTAGAACTGCCGTAGGCCACGCTTAGTACGGCTTATATACCCCGGGATCCGTTCTATTTTCAAAATGATCCTCCCATTCCATCTTTAAATTTAAATTGTACTAGAAAATTCTTTTAACTATTTTTATCCTGCTTACAGATTTTCCATCCCTTTTTTCTATTCGATTTGATCCTGAACTTACTAGAAATTTCCTTTAACTTTACAAAACCCAAAAAAAATCCATACACTGGTAGGTGTATCGAACCCGAGTCTACAGCGTTTAAAGTAAACACTTTTCCGCTGAGCTACGAGTACTGCTGACGGAGCTGTTAAAATTAACAATGTCTCGAAGTCTGACAACTCTCGTCATATACTTCGAAGGGTTGCTACGCAACAATATTATATAAATTTTAAGATGGGATAATTTTTAGTAAGAAAGTTGTAAGAAGTTCCAGTAGCAGTGAGCCAATCTTAAAATGACTGAGGTCTGGATATGAGACTGTGAAGTTGAATAAATAAATACACAAATAAAGGCTTAATTATATCTTATTCTAGACGAAAAGAAGAAAAAGTAACTTAGCTTACAATTATATTATTATTCAAATATAAACTTAACTATTAAATTTAAAATTATTTAGTTCATTTTACATACATACCATCCTAAAAATATTTATATTTAATTACACGAAAACGGCATATAACCTCATTGAGAGGTAGACGCTTATCTTAAATTGTAATATTTACAAACATTTCTTTTTCTTTATGAAAATAACGACAGACGAGACGAGCAGGACGTTCAGCTGTTGATTATTGATACCGCCTGCCTATTACAATGCAGTACCGCTTAGGATTATTGAAAAACCCAAAATTACTGAGCGGCACTACAGCTGCGCTCGTCACCTGGAGACATTGTCTCAAGTTACAGAAGTTGTCAAGTCTCATTTGCCCAGTAATTTCACTAGCGACGGCGCCCTTCAGACTGAAATACAGTAATGCTTACACATTACTGCTTCACGGCAGAAATAGACTATAAATGTACCTAACTGGAATAACGTCAATACAAAATAAATCTTGTATAATCTTCAATAAAGTTTCAGCTTTCTCGAGTTCACTACGATATATAATAAGAATGTACGTGTTCGTAACTTTCTTTTGATTTACAACATTTATATGTGCACGTGTCAAATAGGTTTGAAACCTGTAAGGCTGTACGTTGCCTTAAGTTTCTACATAGGCTGCACTAAAAGTATCGGGAATGGAATATTTCCGCTGTTCCTGTCATATTAAAATCTTTTTAATTGAAAACTCCTTGGTTTTAAAAATTAAATGCCATTTATTTATTTAAAAAAAGATTCTCGGTCTTGTCAAACTTGTTTAGTCGTTGAGAAAATGGAATTGACTCCAGAAAATTCTAGAGCGATGACATCATCCTCCATCACGACAATGCGAGTTCTCACACCGCGCACAGAACAAAAGAGTTTTTAGAGCAAGAAAACATAAAATTATTAGACCATCCGCCGTACAGCCCCGACCTAAGCCCTAATGATTACTATACTTTCCCTAAAATAAAGAATAAATTACGTGGTCAGAGATTTTCATCACCTGAAGAAGCTGTGGACGCCTACAAAACGGCCATTTTGGAGAACCCAACTTCCGAATGGAATGGTTGCTTCAATAATTGGTTCCATCGTATGGAAAAATATGTCAAATTTCGCGGAGAATACTTCGAAAAGCAATAAATACATTTTTAAATAGTAATGTTGTGTCACTTCTTTGATTCCCGAAATTTTCAGTGCCGCCCTCGTAACGATAACACGAAGCGCTAGAATTTATTTATTACTTCTGTTAGATTAAAGTAGTATTAATGAAGATGAACTATTTTAAGCAAGTGTCTCTATTTTTCAAGTGAAAACTTCTTTAGCCGTGTTGGACACTTTTTCTTAAATGAAAATCTTATAGGTTCACCGATATGCTCATAACTGGCGCACGCGAAAAATGAAAAAAATATATAAATATATATAGATAGTATTATACACTATCTGAATGGGTGAAATCTTGTGAGATAGCGCCCCCCAAATGCTTATAGCAGTATATCTATAGTTATTCAACTGACGTATTATGCAACATTAGTACTGTGTATTAATCTATCTATCTATCTATATATATATATATACATATATATATAAGAGATTACCACGTATAGAGTCACTCATCACGATATCTCTGGAACCATTAGAACTAAAGACTTGAAATTTGGTAGGAATATTCTTTTCGCCGAGTAGAGGTCAGCTAAGAAGCCGGATTTTACGAAATTCCACCCCACCCGCAAGAGTTTTTTTTTATTATAAACAGAACAACGTCTGTCGGGTCAGCTAGTATCTTATAAGTGAAATCGAATTTATTCATATATATATAGTCAAAAGCTATAACTTGTCATTCGGAGCTGTCAAAAAACTATTAATAAAATGTACAAATTATTAAACGGCACGTACATTTTATTATTTTGTTCTTAAATTGAATGATTTGACAAGATTTTCTGCATGTAGTAATATTTCTTAAAGAGTCATTATATTCACATTCATATGTGTATTGTTAGGGTAGGGTTAGGATGTTAATCAACTTGAAATTTTCCCGAAACGAGTCTCTTGGTCACATATTATAATTTTCGGAACACAAAAATACTATGAACATCCGCAGCATTTCCCCACAATAATAATTTTATTTCCTTTACACGTATTTTTCATCATACAGCTGACACTCGTAATTGAAGTGCTGTAATTAGGGCGCCTACTTCATGAAATCCTCGAAATGCACTCGCAGCTCGTTTCCGCTCTACTTGTCTGTGCCGGTTCACTATACCAGGAATTCTGCGAAAGACATTTCATATTTAATCATTAAATATTCTCTTACAATTTCATTTCTAATACCAATGTATTAATGTGGTCCTTAAAATGATCGTAAAAGTAGTAAGAATTTCTTAAATAAATAAAAGATAATGGATGAAATTTAAAACGAACATCAATTCCTACCTTATCGATGATAGATGAAAAAATTATATAAATTTAACTAAAATCTTATTTAACGAATTAAAAAATCGAATAATTTTATCAAATTAATGTATTGTCATCAGTCCTCGATATTTATCGATGTAGATTTCTATAAAGTTTCAACAAAATGTAGCTGTTTAAAGTATGTCATAATTGCGCCCAAATGAGTGAGTTACAAACAAAAATACATACAGGTGAAGCTAATATAAAACGCGTAAAAATAGCGGTCTAATAAGGCATTCACACAAAGAGTTCTGTTTTATCAACACTACATATTAAAAAACAAAGTTGGAAAAGTTGTAGGTAATAAAATGATCTTGTAAATGTTCGGAAAATAAGGCGTTTCACAGATAATTCATAAATGTCATTTCGTAGTAGCAATATTATGGATTACAATTAATCAAATCTATTTATAATTAATAATAATGAAAAAAAATGTATAGTATAACACTAAATTATTATCCTTTACACATTTAAAGTGTATTTGGGACATAAAAAAGTATATTTTCACAAAATTTCGTGAAAAAAATTAGTTTTGAAAAATAAAATAATTAAAAACCAAAAACTTGATTTTTTGAATTTTTTTACATAAATTTTGTGGTTATGTCTAAAAATTAAAAAAAAAAAGTTGTAGATCTCTTTATTACCTACTACTTTGCCGTTTTTTACTTTACAACACCCCTCCTTTTCCACACATCGACCTCGGATCGCCCGTAATTTATTTTTCCTTTAATTTTTGTTATATTCTCTTCCGTTTATAATGGGTTTCATCCTAAAGCTTTCACAAGCTTCTTTCTTTCAAAAGCTTCACCACTAGTATATGAGGTATGTTGGCGCATGAAATAGGCAGCACGCGTTCACTACCCGTCTGTGCACGGTACAAGGAACCACAAAGTACAACTTACTACTAAGTTCAGTGCAGTCGAACTAATTACAAAAACCATGTAGCGTCATGACTCCCAGAGGCTTGTCACGACATTCCAAGCAAAGAAAATTATATTTTTCTAGTAATTGTGCAAAGATAGTTGAATCTTCGATTGTGATTATTCGCTTTGAAATCAAAGGTACGTTTCTTTGCAATATCTCCAGTGTATTTGGGTTACAGATTGGTACTACGAATTGAGATGCATCTTCTATACTCAATAACTCTGTAGTTTTTTTTTATAATTAACATATATTTTTGAAGTGATAAAATTTTTTCAGCATTTGATGTATCAGTATTTTTTTCGTTTCATTAATTCCGAAGGGACCGTAAATGGTAACCAAAATTAATATATTGAAATTGAAATTTGAACGTGTGCGACCAAGGCGCTAAAGACCAGTGAGGTATATTAATAATGGTGTAATCAAGTACAGCCATTTGTACAAAGTTAGTCGTTCAGCGCTGGTCATGTATCTGTTGTTAGTTAGTGTTGTGTTGTTATTGTGGTATTTGTTGTTTCGATATAAAAGACGAAGGCTTTATCAATTAGCTGAACCAATACCCGGGGCTAAAGATACATTTCCATATTTGGGGCTTCTTAAGTATTCATACAATGCGCTTGATAGTAAGTATTAAGGAAATTAACTTAGAAAATTTCAAGCATAAACATTTTTTTATGACAGTAAGGAACGAGACGAGCAGGAAGTTCAACTGATGGTAATTGATACGCCCATAACAATGCAATGCCGCTCAGGATTCTTGAAAAACCCAAAATTTCTGAGCGGCACTACAATTGCGCTCGTCACCTTGAGAAATAAGATGTTAAGTTTCATTTGCCCAGTCACTTCACTCATGCTGCGGCGCCCTTCAGACCGAAACACAGTTTACTGTTGTTAAGCATTAGCTTAAACATTACTGCTTCACGGCAGCAATAGGCGCCGTTATGGTACCCATAATCTAGCAAGCATCATGTGCAAAGAAGCCTCCCACTGGTATGGTCCTGGTGTTGGAATAATAATTTTATATATCGCACGCTGAGAACAAAAATGACCTATCACAAAATTAGCAAGTTTCGGGAAAAGAAGAATTTATTTATCTGACGAATCAAGCATTTTCTAATCATTCTACAATAACTTTTTTATATTAAAACGAAAGTTATTGATATCTTTTGTACAATATTAATTGACTTAATAGCTTTAAATATTATAACAAACTTGTTTTGTAAAAAGTAATTATTAACTCATATATAATAACATTTTAAAAAAATCTGGGAAGAATAGTTCGCTTTAGTATTAAAGATATTGTGATTACTAGTGACTTTTTCAGAAAGGTGTGTTTATTTCATGTGCTACTAAAAAAATATACGGGTTTTTTTTTCAAATTATGTCGGTTTTCTGATAATTTTGTGCTTTTTCCCACAAAAGGACATGAAACAGTGAACATTATTGAAATGCCATTTATTAAATCACTTCTAAGACGTATTATATACCTGTAATCAATATTCCAAATATTTATCAAAATCGTATCAAAAATCGGTAACAAACCAAACAATTATTATTTTTCTATCTTGCACTGGTTTAGATACTGTAATCTATATATATCAATGTAAAATACCACTCACTCACTCACTGACTGACTAATCACGAAATCTCAGAAACTACAAAGCCTACAAACTTGAAATTTGGAAGGTAGGTTCAGTCTAGGACGTAGGTTTAAGCTAAGAAACGGATTTAAGATTTATTATAGATTTATATTAGATTAAATTCAAATTCTTATTCAATATCAATAAATTTTTATTCAATGTTTTGTACAGGATGTGGTGACATCACTTATTTAAAGACAAAAAACTACAACGCATTCCAAAAAGAATGCCTTTTTTCTCAAAAAAAAATATGTTTACAAAGTAATATTGTACGATTATACTTATTATTTAATAGCCTGAGGATGGTCGCTCCATTTCCAACCACATACACATACACATACACAGAATGATAATTGAGAAAGTCATTTATGTTATACTAACCTTTATTTACTACACAAACGTTTTTTAACAATTCTTATAAATAATGTAATACTTTTGTTTTGATCATTTTCTTGGTTCTTGTTGTAAAAGCATATACATTGCCCCAGAAAAAACTACCTAACTCGACTTAGCCGAGTAGTAGGCATTATAAGTTAACATATATAACATACATGACATTATCAAGAATATATTGAGAAGCAACAGTCAAGATGTTAATTTCTTTGAATTTTGCTCTCAATTATTCAAAAAATATTACTCAAAAGCAGTAGCAACTTCCTGCTGAGATTGAATTATTATGTTGTTTAATGATAGATTGTATTCAATGTTGCGGTCTTTCACTCTTCCAGATTCCCAGTTAATAACATTCCAAGTCATCTTTATTTCAATCGGTGCATTTTTAATTATTTGTCTGATATGCATCTGATATGACTTTGCAATAGAACAAACACTTTAAATAATTTGGAGTATTTTTAACATACTCGAGAAAAGATGCATCATAATTATATAATGATCTCCCACTATATAGTTCATATAGCCTTTGTCTACTTCAATGAATGCCAGTTGTTGTTAGTATATTGTAGTGGTTATAGCAACGTTTGCTCCCTTCAAATCGAAATACAATATCACTGAGGGACCTCAAGCTTAGAGCGTACTCTTAACTAAAAGCCGGCAACACGTCTCACTCCTAAACACTTCCCATGACGTGCGCCATTGTCCGTTTGTCACCAAATCTGTGGTGGCTGCACTGTCCCAGACGACCGATATCCATACCGAAATAGTTGTTAAGCTGTTAAGTTAAGTTGGCCAATCAAAAGAGAAGGATAGGTATATTATGGATACAAGGGCAGTTGTATCACCATTAAGGCCGCTATCCCTAAAAATCGTCATAATAGCGCATAGTTGAAACCATTTCTTAAACGTTTATATAAAGCTTTTATTTTTACAAAAAAATACTATAAGTCTACGGAATATGAGAAGAAAATTAATTTTCTCTTCACATTTCTATTTATATTAGTCATTGCGAAAAAGAATCACCAAAGTACCCTTTAACTCTTACAGTTGGAAATTTATTGAATTAGGCGTTACTTTGCGGAAATCCATAATTATACAAATTATTTAAGTTTTCTTTAGTGTTAATTCCGCCAATATTTGTTTTTAAAACAATTCGACACGTGGTTCGCCTCTACACGAGGCATCCTCAGGACGTGTTGTCTCTCCAAAATCTGGCACGAGACTTCTTACAGTTAGTGCCATGTTCATCATCCAATCTAGATAAAAATTGTATAAAAAATTATTAACTGTTTAACGTACATACTTTTTAACATGACATAGTTTTGTTATTTTTATAAAGAAATTTTAATTATATTTGTAATAAATTGAAAATGCTTCTAATTCTGATTTAAAACTATGGCGATCCTGTGCGAGAGGGGTAGCATAGCTCCGCTCGCTCCCTCAAGCCGCTTGGTTCGGTCCCCAGCCTTAAGAATCATGCTCAATATTTGTTACATTATGTCATAACAAACGCGGGAAATGCAATCCATTACATTCGAATAGTTCAAGCGTATTTTTGTAATTAAAATTATATTGAAATTTTGTGATTGTCAGTTAGAATGTTCGAGATTGTTTCTAGAACATTTCAATTGAAAATTTTAGAAGTTTTGAAGTAATTAATCGGTACTTTTTCAAAGTAATTCATTATTTAGTTTTTTTTTATTATATTTGATTATTTTCATTATTTTATGCATAGATAATAATGACATTATTATTGGAATAATGACATTCTTAAGTTCATAATCATAATCTGTGGTTGTCGGTGCTGGTGTTATATTTAGTATTACTTATATTTATTTTATTTACGTTATATATTACCAGTGGGAGGCTCCTTTGCACAGGGTGCCCGGTAGATTATGGGTACAACAACGGCGCCTTTTTCTGCCGTGAAGCATTAATGTGTTTCGGTCTGAAGGGCTCATGAGCTAGTGAAATCACTGGGCAAATGAGACTTAACATCATATGTCCCAAGGTGACAAGCGCAAATGTCGCCACTCACACTTTTTGATAGCCATTATTATTTTGTATAAACCACCTTCAATATCTAATCTCCTTAAATATACAACAAAATACTTTACATACCAGTTTCTTACATAACAACAATGTAAAACAAATGCGGAATTGTAGTTCACACAGTAATTAATGCGGTACATCACCTGAAACATCGCATAAATATATTTTATTCCCACAAATTTAAATATAATATTATTCATAAGGATATAATTTAATTTGAAGCTAATTATATTTTTACTGTCTAGAGTCTTGGTTAATTACGATTAGCTAACAAATATGATTACGAGGCTTGCAATTAGGCAGTTGACGTGATTAGTTTACGACATTAGGGACTGACTTTGATCTATATTTCTTGAAGTACTTGAATTAATACGATAGATATTGTAATTTCGGCTCAGATTAAATATTGCAGATACAATAATAATATTTAACAAAACTCGATTAAATTAGAAAATATTTGTAATGACTGTTTAGAATTCCTTACCTCTAATAGAAAAGTTATATTAAAGCCTTAAATAAAGTCACAGCCCCCAAAAAAAAATGTGTTATAAGCGCTTTTCTTTTATGGTCTTAATTAAAGTCAAGTACGAATTAAAAGGTGCGGCCAATAAAGGTTTAATTGTTATTTGATTTACCAGGAAACTGTTTAAATATGAGCCTTAAATTATAATTTATTTAGTGAATTTACTATTATTAAGTTCAACTTCTTAGAGCGCATAAAAATCCAAAAACCAAAAAGCTCTTTCAAAGCTTAAATAATTATAGTGATGACAACGTGCTCATTACTTTCATTAGGTAGGTAGTGTTAAATTACTTTTTCTATAGATTGATCAAGTCGAAATTTACTTTATCGCCTTACTTTAGATGCAAACTAAAGGACATGGCAATCCTCAAGTTAGCATTAATGATGTCCACAGGTTATTTGTTGTTCCTAATATCCTTCCCAAATCGGCAGTGCCCAGAGCTATAGATTTTTCAGATACACCAATACTGAGTGTGCCGTACGGCACTCTACTCCATCACCAAGTTCTGATCCTTATTTTGTTTATAAGATGGTTTATTTTGCATGGTATTATAGCTTGTTTCAATAGCTTTCTGATTCATTGAAATCATCCTAACTATAAGCAATCTATTGCTACAAGATAATATCTGCTGCATGAGCGCCAAAATCGCGTTGATGTATATCGTACTGCGCGCTACGCTCGGATCAGAGAGCGCCGTTTCGCTTCAGATATATTAGCTGTATTAAACCCAAACGTCGGATGATGAAAGAAATATTTACTGTTATGATCCCGAAACCAAAATACAGTTTACTAAGTGGGTGTTTCATTCCGAGGAGCTGCCAACTAAATTTAATAGAAGTTGAAGCGAGGGAAAAAAGATGGTGGCCACGTTTGTCGGGAATTGATAAAGTGGATAGAAAAACAGTTACTGCAGAGTTGTATACTATATATATACAATTGTTTGCCACTTACCTTGGAGAAATGAACTCGCAGTAGGATCCTTCTTCAACGCGACAATGCTGCGTCGCACACCGCGAGGCAAACGATCGACTATTTGGCGACGTCACATGTGGACTAGCTTTGTCACTGCCAAATTGACCGTTGCGATATTTATTTCTTCCCGAAAAGAAAGGAATAACTTAGAGGTAATCATTTTATAGCCGTATTTCTTTTGAAATGCCTTTTGGCCGTGAAGAGATCCCTAAGGACGAGTATACGAAGTGCTTTCTCAGCGGAACCATCAGATGCAGCGATGTATTGACGTGAATGGAAATTATTTTTTAGAGATAAATTAAGATTAATAACTTACTAGTTTAATCAGTTTTTCATTTCCTAAGATTTCAAATTGACCCTCGAATGGAAGAAAATGGTGGGTATCTTTTTTTTGCTACTGTTCGCTTCATAGTGCTAAATGCATTATGCCTATATCATTTCACTGCCATAACCTAACATACACACAAACACACGTTCATTAATAAACGATTTGCTAATGACTGGACCAGTTTGATACTTTGTGTTCTATTTACAGATGTCGTCTCGTATATAGAAAATATAAGCAGAGAAACTTTTAAAACTGGAGGAATTCAAAAGATGTGGGGAGGTCCTTTGTTTTTTATAGGTATTATCAAAGTGTAGCTAATTCCTAATAGATTTTATTTGGTTTAGTAGTTTCATATATTTCTTCCCTTAAATTATTTTTGTACACCTCTCATCTGAGAAAATAGCGGCTAAAGTTGTAAATTTGCGTTTACATTTTTATTTATGTCTTTGATTTTATTTCTCGAGTACATTGTCAATGTTTTCTTTAAGTTCAATTTACATGCAAACTGTGAATATATTTTAATAATATTCCTATGAAAATAAGTATTATATACTTATTTTCACAGAATGCCATTATTTATTTTGTTTTCAGCGTTAACAAATCCAGCAGACATTGAATATGTTTCGAAAACTTGCTTGGAGAAAGATCTATTAATTATGAAGAGTGTAAGAGCCTTTACTGGTGATGGTGGAATTTTCGCCCCTGGTATTTGTAACAATGTTATAATGATACGAGTATTTGTTTAACTTAACTTACTTGAACCTTACTTTGATGTGGATTCTCGTTTCAGTTTCAATATGGTCTAGAAAAAGAAAAGTGATTATTCCTGCGTTTAGCCCTAAAATACTCAATAGTTTTATGGATATATTTTCGCGAAGAAGTGCGGTTCTAGTTGATAAACTTAAGGAATTGAGTGGCACCGGTACATTCGATATTTGGCCTATAATCAACAATTTCACATTAGCATCAATAGCTGGTAAGACTAATGCCATTATTTTCATATTCAATCCATTTCAAAAAGACCGCTGAGACAAAAATGATATTATTAGTAAGGTAGACCAGAGTGAAGTAATTTCGCTATTTAAGGTGTTCATCAAACTGTTAAACCAAAATATTTGCCATTATCTATAATATTTATTTGCTAACGTGCTATGACACATTTTAACGTGCATTATTTTAAACTAACTTTTGCCCTTGAATTTGAACCGCACTCCCCGGGCACTCTTAAAATATGTTTGGTGTTCTGGGATCGCATAGCAGATGTGAAAAGTTGAATTATTGAAAATAAGATATAATCAATATAAATTAAAAACCAGTTAGCATTTGAAACCTTTAACTGAAATAATATCAATAGTAGGTTTGATTGGCCTTAAATTAGACACACTTAGACATATTATGTAGATGAACATTATCTTTTGTTTTTGGTAGAGTTCTCGTGACAGGCATCGTCATGCTCGCTTAATGCCGGGTCGTTCCCTTTCTTATAATATGAGAAAGGTCGAGGGAGGCGATGGCTGGTCCATGCGCCATGCTCGTGAACGGGTGCTACTTGTGTGGCTGTATGATCCTCTCACCAGGAAATCTGATTTATGTTTTTTTATTTCTTTTATTTTTTTTATATTTTTTACTATATAATAGCTAATAAAATACTTGTATAATGCCGTTATTTTATTTATTGATGCATCTACTGTATTGTACTTTAAGTTTATACTCAATAAGTATAACTATGTTTTTACTTAATCATTAACATTTTTGACTTAATCTTGAAGGCATTTAGTAATTGACGTTTGTGTATTTTGTCGCATCACTTTTTATATATTGTAATTGAAATAAATGGTAAAATTAATTTGAAAATAAGAATCTTGATGATATTAATCATTCAGTTTTGAATGATTAATATCATCATCATGAACAACAACCTTAGAGTTTCTTGCTCGTTCTTCTCTAAGGAAATCTGCCTTCCGAACGAAGTATAAGAAAAAAATGACATATTACATTTACATACGAAATAAAAATTTTTGTTTGCTTGTTTGTGTGTACCGACACACGAATGAGTCAAGTAAAGTCCCTCCTCCCAAAGAAGTATCCTTTCATTGGTAATATTATAGGTAGCAATTGGAAATTCTATTGTCATTATAATCATTTTGGTTTTGATAAATTTGCGCGATAGCCATTTAGGATTTTAAGAATCTTTATTTAAACATAAATGTATACATTGGGTGATTCATTCAATTTCTCCAGTAGTTTTAGTGTATAGTTGGATATGCATACATTTGTAATTGCATAAACATCTTTAAAAACGTGATTATTATTCTATTTCAGAAACATCATTGGGTATAAAAAATCTTGATGGAATTAATGATGTAGTTGTATCAGACTTTCTGAAGTCCGTTGAAGAGATTTTTAAAGTGGGCTCAACCAGAACATTTTCCATATGGCTGTGGCCAGATTGGATCTTCAAATTATCCTGGCAATATAGACATTTCACAAAACATAGTAACAAAATTATTAACATTACAAACAATGTTAGCATTACAACGATATATTTTATTATTTGCTTTTAGCTGAGTTGCTTTTATTCAATACAGATGCTTTTTACAACGCAAAAATTTCAACGCATATGAAAACCTTGACCACAAGACCGGAAGAAAAAAGCTTCTTTCGTCCGGTCTTATTCGTATGCATTCAGAACCTGATCTTAGATGTAAGCGTATAGTAACGTTAATTTTTTAAATTATATATAATATAAAGAGTCATAAATCTATCCCTAATGGTCGTTTTTTAAGAGTTATTCACACGCCTTGTATTCGCCCACAATTTTTTTCCAATTCTTTTTTACAAATACGATTTTATGAGTTGAATAAAAAACATTGAGATCAGGATTCTGAATAAAACTTAACTTTATTCATACGTTATTAAAAGCCGTATCTTTATGTGCAGTCATTTTTGAACACACTCTTTCTCTTTCTCTACTATTAAAAAGATAAACAATTCTACCATAATAATTATTGTCAAAATAAAATTTAGTTTTTAAGCAACTGAAACTTAAAAATGAAAAAAACACGAATGGTTTGAACCATTATTATTTAACAGTTACATAAATATCTGCTAACTATATTGATTGTTCACTAAATCCTTAATTTAAAATACATTTAAAGTTTAGTAATTAATTATTCTTAATGATGTTATTTCAGATTATCCGAAAAAAACGCAATGATTTAAAACATGTTGATTTAAATGCTTACGAAAATCAAACAATTTTTGGTAAGAATCATGCTTTTTAAAGTCTTTGTTAATTAGCAAATCCTTCACAGTTGTGATTATATAAATATGCGGTGTACAATTTTCGAATTTGCCAGTTTCATGTCATTTTGAACATGTATTTCATAAGAACTCAATATTACTCACAAATTCCATCAATGCACTGCAGACAACAATTACTAACACGCTTATATTGTATATTGAAGCGTTCTGGTTTTAGAGTATTGTGTGATCTTTTAGTGTTTACCTCTCCTAGCCAGGTTGATTGTTAATCCTACTGCATGTAGCTTGGGTTCCTTTCAAAATTGCGTAGTTCGGAAGCAAACTGAAACCCTGAAAAATAATAGTCCATTGAAAAGATACATTTGGGGTTTCGTTCTTTAGAGGACGCAATTTTATTTTTTTGATGTGTAAAGGGGTTCAGTGTAAAGCTAAAACCATGTTTGTGGGGTCGCCACCCTTGTCCCACGGCTGCGATCTTGAAAATAGGGTTTGAAATGGTTTTTACGATATATCTATTAAACTATTTATCTGATAAAAAAATTGTGAGCATTTTTTGTTGCAAATTAAATTATCTACAACTTTGGTTTATATAACTATTGTTCGAAATAACTTTTTTTTATCATTTTACTAATAACAATCAATAACTGATGGCACATTATTAGTACACACCTATAATATATGTATAGTTAAGAGTACTGAAAAATAGTACTCACTTCGGAGCGCTGTAAAACCTTAGTTATTGACTTAATGAAAAAATGTTGCATTTAAAAGTTGTACCTCAAAAAACGATCTACAAAAATGGTCTTATATAATTTATTCGTAAAATGACAAAAGAAAATTATATCGAAAAATATAATTATTATTCTCAATTTTCTAAACATTTTCGCTTATAACTTTTTTATTTACAGTTCTACGACAAAAAGTTACTGAACCAAAGTTGTAGAAAATTTAATTTGCAACAAAAAATACAATTTTTTGTATCCAATACATAGTTTAATAGATATATTGTTAAAACCATTTCAACCCCCATTTTCAAGATGGCGGCCGTAGGACAAGGGTGGCGACCCCACAAACTTCGTTTTAGCTTTACACTGAACCCCTTTACACATCAAAAAAATAAAATTGCGTCCTCTAAAAAACGCAAGGTAAGGCCTATTTCAATGGAGTAAAAGCAAAAACTTGGGTCTTATAAAATTTCAGGGCAAGACGAAAAAGTGGATTCGTTTCTAGATCATCTGATATTATTATCTCAGCGACAGAATGGTTTCACAGACAAAGAACTGCGTGAAGAAATAACTACGTTTCTACTAGCTGCTACAGATACATCCGCGGTTGCAATTTGTAACACGCTTTTATTGTTAGGAAAATATCCAAAAATTCAGGAAAAAGTTCATGAAGAGTAAGTACTAACATTTAGTTATTTAATTGCATTTTTTTTAGTTGAAAGCAGATTTTTAAGCCTCTAGAATTAATTTTATCTAAAAATGTATACATTGTCATAAGTACAAAATTTTGTTGATTCATATTTAAAGCCTAATAGTAATAAACTGAATTCTCAATAATATGTATTTATTCTTTAGATTAGTACGTGTGTTTGAGAACGATAAAGAAAAATCATTTAAAGATGTTTTAAATGATTTGAAATATTTGGATATGGTCTTGAAAGAGTCTCTTCGTCTATATCCACCTGTACCCATAATTATTCGGAAACCAACTGAAGAAATTAAATTACGTGAGTATAACAATTGGTATGATGGTTATTTTCAACTCATATCTTTAAACGAGCAATTCTTGTATATATAATCTGAATCTCGGAAACGACTCCAACGATTTTCATAAAATTTTGTACACAGGGGATTTCGGGGGCGATAAATCGATCGAGCTAGGTTTAAATTTTCAAAAATATAGTTTTATCCGTATGTTTTAATGAGAAACAGCTACAATAACATTAAAATACAAGGGTAAATTTCGCCACTATATACAAGAGTATAATAGCTCAGACCCCGTTTCAAATACAGATGTCCTATTAGTTTCTTTTTTTTTTGTTCAAGATTTTGAAATTCTTAGAATCCGAACAAGGCTCGGTTGTCCAGATATTGATAATATATACGAAGAACGTTCAATAAATAGAGAGAATGAGGTGCAAACTCTATGCAAACAAAAATAGTAAATACCGATGTAGAGTTGAAATATTGATTAAAAAAATAAGTAGTGAGAATATCTTTTTTTAGTAGCTATTATTAAAAATCAGCACGCGTCTCTGGCCCGTTTGCCTCCTTTTATATGTTCAAATTCAATTATTTTTATTCAAAATAGGATGTGACATCACTTATTGAAAGTAAAAAAAAACTACCACCCATTCCAAAATGAATGCAAAATATACTCCAAAATAAGATAACATAAATTGATAGGACAAAGGCACTAAATAAATAACAATACAGTAAATATATCGGATTTTTTTCGGAAACTATTAATGTTGCCAGCAAATATTTGAATATTTTCTGTATATCTTTGAGAATCAATATTATAGGATTCTAGTCATTAAATTGTAACAAGCAAATAATATTTTCGACAGCATCATCTGGTTACACTATTCCTGTTCAAACTGGTATAATTATATTTATTTGGGGGGCTCATCGTGATCCCAATTACTGGGGGCCTGATGCTGACTGCTTCAAACCGGAGAGATTTGAAGCTGGAAGTAAAACTGGGCTGTTCATTCCATTTAGTACAGGACCAAGAAACTGCATTGGTAAGTATCTAATCCGTAATGGCTTTTCCAGTGTTTCCTTTTTATTAATATAATATATAGAAGTTGATCGTGACTCTTAATTGGACGAAGTTCCTGAAAAACGTTCCAAGCCACAAACATCACATTTTAAGGAATTAGTGTTTAAAGTTTAATAAATATTAGTGTATTCCATACATGTGTGTTGGGCTACTAAGTCACGATGTCATTTAAAGAGTGACAGTAAGCCTGCCATTTTTTGCCAGTCCGTTAATGTGTATCACGTGACCAGTTTTGTGTTCTTAACTCAATTTCGACATGATTGTGGCTTGCAACGATTTTCTGGAATTACGTCAAACTAATATGCTTAAAAAATGCATGAATTGGCTCCTTACATTAAGATTATAAGTGGCTAGTCAGAAATTATTTTAAGCTATTGTTTGGTGAACATCTCTCGTGCAATAGTATAGAGTATAATGTATGCTTACAAATAAAGTAATAGCAATGTTACTATGCTAAATATTTTTAGTATAATTATATTTGAATTAGATTGATATCCAGGATTGGCTTCACGTTATGAAATTCTTTGTCGGTCAGTATTTATTGTACTCACTTGATCATGATAACGGTATTATTTGGCACCATGAAATAAACACGGCGCCCTAAGTTGGCTGCTCGCGAATTAACTCCTCATTGGTTAACGACTCTGATAGTATTTTATTGTATCAAGTGAAAGGTTTTATTCATTTTTTTTTATGAAAATGAGGGAGAGATGCACGAGACCCTAAATCACTTTGATACATAAGATGTACAGTCTCATTTGCCCAGTAATTACACTAGCTACGGCGCCCTTCAGACCGAAACACAGTAATGCTTACTCATTACTGCTTCACGGCAGAAATAGGCGCCGTTGTGGTACCCATAATCTAACCATGCTTAATATCACATCCTCTAATTGAAAGCGAAGGGTGTGTGCTTCAAAAATTATGATGAAATGATAATTGGCAATAAGTTTAAAGAACTCACCAAAGCAGTAGCAGAGACTGAAGAGTCTGAGGAAGAGATGACATCGTAAATCGCCAAGGCCTTGTTCCAACTAAAACATTACTAGAAGTACAAAATATACTAAGTAAACAACGTACCACAACGTACGGCAATAATTTTCTTTACTTGTATTATTCGTAGGTTAGTGGTTGGTAAAATGCAAAATTAGCTTTAATCAGAGAATAGCAGTAGTTACTCGCGAGGATAAACTTACTCCAGTTTGGTTGAATCCGTTCTAAGTGTTAAGTTCGGTCACACAACGCGCGAGAGAACGCTGGAACATATTTCCTATATTTAGCGCTCTAGTTGCCTTGAAGCTGATGTGACATTCATATGCAGGTGTTATCACTTACTCGAGCAGTAGTTCTTCAGTAAACAATTAATTTGTAGAATTAAGGCGTAGAGGATGCGGCAACAAAATTACTCTATAATCTGTACACTTTCGAATTCTACTTCCAAGATGTTCTTGGAGTTAGATGTCATATTCGTGATACCATCATCAGCCGGAAGACGTCCACTACTGGAAAAAGGCCTCTCCCAAAGGTTTAAACGAGGACCAGTCCTGCGCTGCCCTCGTCCAACGTATTCCGGTGATCTTGACCAGATCGTCGGTCTATCTTGTGGGGGGCCTACCAACACTGCGCACTGTGCACTAGAAGCCTTTGTTACGCTCTATCGCCACCTTCACACAATCTGTCTTATAGCGGCGTATATCGCGAGTCAATGACTTAGAGATCTGTCTATTTAGCTGCCTATACTGGGAAGCATCACCCGGAGACTGAAGGGCCATTTGGCGTCTTACTTCCATCAATTTGATGGTATAATCTGAGAATTTTCCGGTTGTTTTTGAACGGCTGGCCTTAAAGACCCTGCCGTTTGAAAAGCTGCGATGATCCTGTTACTATACTCGTTCACCTCAACGCAGTCACCGAGGCATTCGAAGCGGTTTTGCAATTCGAGTTGAAAGGTTTCGAGGTTTTCGAGGGAATATCAATCCAGATCCAAAATCTGGATTGATATTCAATGTGCCTCTTACAATGCGGGGATCACTCCCAGTTTTCACTGAGTGGATCACAAATACATTATTGAATATATGTCTTTTGGTCAATCTCATTTTGAGTTGCACCATCGGGGCTGATCCTAGTCCATTTGTCATATAGAAATCCTCCTTCATCATGAAGTCAGTCACCAACTGGCCTCGGTCGTTCTGATTTACATAACCAAATTGCTCCACTCTCAACGTCTCCCGTAACAACGTTGAAGTGGGTCTTAGGAATGGCTGTTGAGATGTCCTCATACATGGCCTCCACTTCCTCGTCAGAGTGTGTAGAAGTCGGAGCGTAAACCTGGATAACCTCCAAACATTCAGTAATTCTGAATATAAGGTGCGCTACACTATTCGACACGCTCCCCACCTCAGTTACGTTGCTGACGATAGCCTTGTACTCGAGGAACCCAACACCACCCTGGGACAGTTGGTCGCAGAGAGCACAGATTATCGCTCGACTAGCATGTGCCCGGGATTTAGGATTATCGAGTTCTCTCTCTTCGGACCTCAGATAACCCCAACACATCCCATCGTAATCTGCTCAAAACTTCTTGTCGGTCCGCGGTGTATTGACATTAAATTTTGCCTGGGCCAATGGTCTCCGCTTGTGGTAGCTTTGCCGAACCTGGAGATTCGTAGCACCCTCTACCACGTCACTTATGTGGCTGCTACCGTGGCCATCACGAACGGGGCCGCTGGGGACTGGGGGCCGGGTCTTTACAATGTATGTCATGTTTCTGGGGGGATTTTGCGATAATCGCCACGCTTGGCAGGCGGGTTGGTGATCGCAGTAAATGTTGGTGCTTCTCAGAAGAATGCTGCTGCCCATCCTCCGTTCTATGTATTCCTTACGACACTCAGAGATGGAGTGATGCTATTAGATGCAACACCATTCGCACACGTGATATAAAAATGCATTATTGCGGGATGCTGTTTTACTTCAAACGTGCAATAAAATTGTTATAAGCTTACCTTACAGTAAGTACAACATTATATTTATATATTAAGTTGCTTATAGTCATTCTTGTTCCTACAGGTTACCAATATGCAATGTTAACAGCGAAAAGTGCTATTGCTTCAATTCTACGTCAGTTTAAAGTTGTCACTGAAGAAGAAGATGGTCCAATTCCTAAAATTGTATGTAAATTCACTCTGATGTTAAAATCTAAGCATGGTTATCCTATTAGATTAGAACGAAGATAATCTACTGTTGGAAAATTAATTTATATAAATCTGACTTTTTCTATAACTGTCTCAAGAATTATAATGTATTAACAATGACTTTCTTTACAACGTCATCGTGTATTAAGTGTAAGTACTGTTAGCATTAAATCAATCAATAAGTGATTTTAGTTTTGACATATTATTTCGTTTCTTTATATTGTAAAAATCTGAATAAATGTATTGATTTATTTTTAATGTTGTAATTATTTCCAATAATCAATCCATCCCATCTCAATTTTCAATTAGCTTTTATAAACAAATCTAAACTTTAAAAATATCCTCTCACCTTTGGTCTGGTGCACACCAGTATTGGCTCGAACCATTTCACCGTGTGTATCGCAGAGTTGCTTTAATTTTCGGATCCAATTCGGTGCTCTGTGAACGGCTAGATTACTTGGCGTTGTGTTCGTTTCATTGTGTGTCTTCTGCCGCAGCCAAAAATTAATATACATTTTTAAACCTTAGCCATCACCTTTTTGTGTTACATAATTATAACAGTTTTTTTATTGTGTTTTTCATCGAACGTTTGTTTTCAATAACTTTCTATTGAAAACTTGTTATACTTATTATATTGTGCTGGTTATGATTGGGTATACTGAGTTGAGCGTCCGTAGGGATTTTTTTTTAGGAACCCGGGAGTTCTGTGCTGCTTGAGTCTCCGTGTGCCGGACCGGTACGTGTGGAGGCGCCTCCATCCGCCACTACTATCCATTCCGATGGCGAGAACAAATGTGTTGGCAAAGTCGCCTTTAACTAGAGCCCTTCGCCATATAAATGAAATCCACAACAAAGTGGACATTTTTGAGTGTACGTGGAGTGAACTCGCAAGGGTATTGTTATATGTAGTATGTTATGGTAAATAGTAGTATGTTTAAGTTTTTTCTATTTTCTGGTGTGATATATTATTTGTAATGTAATGTTTGATGAAATGAAATGAAAACGAAATGAAATTTTATTTGCAGGAAACATTGTACTTACTTAAGATGTCAACATAATATTATTGATAATCCAATATGTTTCGTCAATTGACATGCAAAATATGTTACAAAATTTTCTAAACACTACTGTTATACCGAAACATGTCGGATTCCACAATGCTATCATTAGCATTTATAAAATTAAAATTTTAAGATATTATAATATGAGACGTAAATTACTTAATAATTCATTTAGTATTTGATTGTATGATTAGTTACAGTTTGATTTGTTTGTTATTCTTGTTTGTTTGTAACTGTCGCATTAGGTAATACCTGTCATGATTGTTGCTATGTGTGTGATAAATAAATAAAAATATTATTAGATATTAAACCTGATAGTATGAAGGTCTTGAAGTAATGTTGAAATAATGAGTAATTAATCATAAAGCGTAGGTAAAAGATCGTGTTAATTTGTGAACTGTCTTGGTTAATCTATTATGGCATGTTTTGTGGGAAACACCTTGATGAATATTTATATTTCCAATTCAAATAAACCAACAAAAGATAAGATAAACAATTATCTGTAGCTCACTGGTATGTTTGGCCTCGAATAACATCAATGATGACAGGCAGACTGATAGACAGATTCGTTCTGTGATCTTTTAGTAATTACAGAGATTTTCACTCCGACGTATGGAGAACATAGGTGAATTAGATCTCAGCTACTCCAAGACCCAAGAATTCTCATACTGTGGTAATGACTTTTTAAGGCTATCTTGGATTTCATAAACATCCAGATTCATTATTTGCAGTCACAAGAACCTTGGATATGATGAATACTTTTATAGCTTTCTTTCTAGTTACTTTATTGGATCATTAATTAGTAAGCTCTTCACGAATTTAGTTTAATAATATTATGTAATTATATACTGTTTGAAGTACTACAAGTTTGTGCGTTCACCACTAAAAAGTCTCCCTTTGTCGTATCCCCTCGATTCGAGATCACTCCTCTAACTGCCACAGCCTGTACTGGCATACTTGGCGTCGATATATCGAGCGACGTTCAGTTCCGTGGTCACTTGGAAGAGAAGGCCAAACTGGCCTCAAAAAAGCTTGGTGTACTCAGTAAGGCGAGATAGTACTTTTCTAGAAGCCACCACCTGCAACTTTATAAGGCGCAAATTCGGCCTTATATGGAATACTGTTCTCACCTCTGGGCGGGTGCTCCCTAGTACCAGCTTCTTCCATTTGACCGCATACAATGAAGAGCGACTCGAATCATCGACGATCAAGTCATCTCCGATCGGCTTGATTCTCTAGCATTGCGTAGAGATGTGGGTTATCTCTGCATCTTCTACCGCATTTATCACGGGGAGTGTTCGGGTTGATTCCAGCGGCCGAATTCCACCACCGGACATTACGTGCAAAGTACCATCCGCATTACGTAGACGTCTGGCATTCCACAACCGCGCATTTTGTTCGAAATTTCTTGCCTCGCACAGCCACTTTGTGGAATCAACTACTGGCAGCGGTTTTCCGAACAGATACGACTTAGGTACCTTGAAGAAAAAAGCATACTCCCACCTTAAAGGCATTTCTTGACACACCTGTTGTTGCGGATGTCCATGGGCGGTTGCCTCACCTCTCCTCATCCCGTGAGCCTCTTGCCCGTTTGCCCCCTCTCTTATATAAAAAAAAAATTAAGCACTAAAGCAAGCTTGCATAAATGACATATCAGGTCATATGGTACTAGTGAATTAGACAGGCACACCCAAGAAAGTACCACTCCTACTTAAAAACTGAAGTCACAATAAATGCAATAATATTCTCATGTTTGGTCATTTGCTCTGGATGCGGGCTAGATTATGGGTGCCGTGTGGCTTTCGGTCTGATGGGCGCCGTAGCTAGTGAAATGAAACTTAACATCTTATGTCTCAAGTTGACGAGTGGAACTGTAAGGCCGGTGACAATTTTTATGTTTTTCAAGAAACCTGAGAGGCACTGCAATGTAATGTGCAGGGCGTATCAATAACCATCAGCTGAACGTCCTGCTCGTCTCTGTCCCTTATTAAAATAAAAAAACACCGAAATTCCTTTCGCATCAGGTTGAAACGTTTTTCCTCGCACAGCTTCTTCGATCTTCCTAAAGTCTTTCAAGATGACAGCATAATATAGTATAAATTCAAAAGACTAATTTACATTCAAATTCAAACATTTTTATTAAAAGTAGGGTTACACATTAAAATAGATATGCCTAGGACCTGAGTAGAATGGGCGTAAAAAACTCAACGTGTTTTATCTTTAGTAAAATTGCATAACACTATAATTCATTAATTAAATATGATATACTGATATAATATATATCAAATAAAAATGTCATCCATTACATATAATAACATGTACTTCAATTATTTGTGAAAACCTAGCAGTGGTAATGATAAAAACCTGGATCGTTTTAAAGGATAAAACGAAATAATTCAAATTAATTATACAAAATCAATTAAAAGTTAATTCTCTAACGAAGGGTGCAAGGTACAAAAACCGCGTTCCCAAGTTTTCTCATTTCCTGAAGCTAATAAAAGATTAATTGGTTATATAATATTTTATGTGCTACGAGAATGGAGTTGCTATCGTAAAGGATATTGTGATGAAAGAAGGCAGTAAATTATATAATACGAAAATCAGCTATGGTTTCGTCAAAAAATTCAAAAATTGTCAAAAATTGTGTTTAACTGACCTCTATTTTGAGTAATTCACGCGCTCTAACACAAAGTGTCGTACATACCGCGAGTGTAAGACGTAGCTTGTCACGCACACTAAACTAATATTCATGGCCTGCTTTTATTGGTTGTCTCACAGAAAGAGACTATCTAGACGTATAAATTATCTAAGATTTGACGATATAACCGGATTTTGTTCTCAATTTAAGTGATTTTATTAACAAATGGCTCCGTAAATCGTACTACTCCACAGCTGAATATCTAAGTGATCCGACGGCACTAGATTATGATTATTTTATAGCTATCGCAATGACAATACAATATTGTATTTCTGATTAAAAAGAGCGCAAAAAAATGCTGGATGAGTTTCTTACGCCGCTTCTACTCTCTCAGAGCGCCATTTGTTTCCGAAGCAGTAGTAGTGTCTAGTATATTAGAATAGACATTAAAAAAAATCTAAAGGAATAATTTTTGAGAAAATAAATGACCTCTATGCCTTTTATATGCCTTTAAAGTCAGATAGGCAGTTGTAATAAGCTTATTAATAGAAAGGTCTAGAAAATTCCAGTCGTCAACATCCCTTAATATGACAATAACATGCGGACTTTGACTAGTGATATATTATAACGTAATATTTTTGAATTTCGATTTTCATTCGTATTTTGTTAACATTTTATTTTAATAAAATTCATGTTATTTCAACAACATTCTTGTCAGGCAAATAAATAGAGGCAAGTAAGTCGTCGAGAATATACATTTATGATATATCTATATTAATTAAGAATTGTATTAAGCATGGCATTTGACCTCCTGAAATATGGTAAGATTACACCAATATTTAAGTCGGATTGCACTTTAGACCCGAAGAACTAACGCCCTGTATCACACACAAAAACGCTGTTGGAAAATTACTATTACATAAAATTATGCTTAACCAGGCATACACGGACAGCAGACACGCTAGGGTAGACCGGGTCGTCACTAGTTCCTTATGTTATGTTAGTTCTTTATGATAATAAGGGACGAGACGAGCAGGACATTCAGCTGATGGTAATTGGTACGCCCTGCCCATTACAATGATATGCCGCTCAGGATTCTTGAAAAACCCTAAAATTCTGAGTGACACTACAATTAGGCTCGTCACTTTGACGTATGATGTTAAGTCTCATTTGCCCAGTAATTTCACTAGCTACGGCGCCCTTCAGACCTAAACACAGTTATGCTTACACATAATTGATTCACGGCACAAAAATAGGCGCCGTTTTGGTACCCATAATCTAGCCGGCAAAGGAGCCTCAAAATGGCAATGGTAAAAACTGGTAGTTTATTTTTTAATTTAAGTGATAAAGTGAAGCACGTAAAATATTTGAATGACTCGTTGATACTCCTGGATTAGTCATTGGTAATTTGAATTATTGCGTTTGGAATTGATTGGCTGTCATAAGCAAAGGTTGACCTAAAACAGAAAACGGATGAAAAGAGTTACACCCGGAAGACAATAGTATTGAAAAATCGGTAAAACGCTTTCCATAATTGAGACTGGCTTAATAAGGTTTCGCCCCTCTTTTCGATAGAATCTAATGATTCCTCTAATGAGACATTTCTGGGGCACTTGTGTTACATTTCTAAGAATTGCTCATTGAATAGAAAATAATGTATGATATATTATTATACAACTGAAAAGCAAGTAATAGGTATGTGAGAATATCTAATAAAAGTATTTAAAAGACGATATTTCAAAAGAAACCTTTTCGGCACTTTTAAAAGTCGTAACAAAGAAATGGTTTTGGGATCGTTAAGTGCTACTTTGTTAAAACGTCAAAGGGAAAAAAGTAATACATTTTATAAGCTTTAATATCTACATTAAGTATATTCAACTTATTTCAACAGCTTATCCGATATATTATGTTCAAATTTTCAAAATATTTACTTTCTCTCACAAACACATAGTTTATTAATATCGATAATTAGACATTTTTTTTAATTGTGAGACCAGAGCTAGGTAATGAATACCTGTGCTTCAAGTCACCGTGCTCCCAAAGCACGTTGTTATGATGATGGAAAGGATATAGAAAAATAAAAATATAATAATGAAACTGAATAAAATAAAGAAAATTTAATTAAATTTAGAGATAAATAAAGCAAAAATAAATTTAGATAGAAGCTAGATAGTTTGACTGAACAAATTTAAAAATCTAATATGGATGTTGACCAAGTTCAAGCTACGCGTAAAGGTAAAATCGAAATGCAACGAAAAAAAACGAATAAAAAAACATAAATCAGATTTCTCGGTGAGAGGATCATCCTGCCACCATACAACTAAGTACAGAGTTCTCCAAGAGACGAGCGTAATTATTAACTTACTTGACTTAATACGAATGTATTTCTTATTATTGAGGTCTATCTCAGCTTTAAAAATTTCAAAACTATTGCTAACGTGAGCGAGAGAATCATCAGTGCGGTAAAGACAACTGCCACTCCGACAAAAACTCGTGTGCAAAAACCTCGAAAATCAGGGTTTCCTTCTCCAGAAATTAATCAACGAAATGTTGAAAACTGGCAAGGAAATTTCTGTTTTAATTTTTGACTTCATCTTCTTCAACCTAATCAAATGTTATAGTAGGTACCTACACCCGGCACGCGTGACTCTGAGCGGGATAGCTTCGTCTAAAACAACATAACCCAAGTGGGCAGATATCGTTGATAATTACAGTAAGTAAGCTATTTAAAATATTAAGTTTTATTTTGTTAGGGCTTGGCACCGGTTCAAAACCTATCAATAGGTAGTACATATAAATAATAGGTATTTAAAATCTTTATTATGCTATTTTATAGTTTTTAGTTTATGAAGTCGGTTTTGTATACTAATCTGTTTGGCCTATATGATTAAGCTGTTTTAAGGACTTATTATGAAAAAAATCCTGCTGAGTTTCTTACGCCCGTTCTTCTCGGGTCTGAGACATACAGTTTAGAATGGGTGGTAGTTTTTGACGTTCAGTAGGTAAAACATCAAAAAACAGAGGGGCATAGATAATTATATCTATGTCGCTCTGTTATTTGATCTTATTTGGAAATTTTGATCTACGATTAAAAAACCAAGTAGATAAGAATTAAGAACATTTGTATACAAAAACAGCCTCTATATGTATTATTTTTAATTTTAATACATTGACACGTAGACAAATCTGCATTCATAAACTTGTATACGACTATGAAATAATAATGTTAACGATTGATATGATTAAGCCTCATCAAAAGCTACATAATTAACCCTTGTCAGAGTAATCTAATCTGACGATAAACGTTTATTTATCTAAGTATTGACTATTATTGTTTAAATCTAACAGTAGCTCTTCAACCTCACGAAGTGAATATGAAAGTGTTTTGATAAATATCGTGCCATCAGTACAAAACGATATTAGAATCATTTCTAAAAAAGATTTTTCATTTATAAACATGTCTTGGAAAGTTTGAAAATGGAAGATAAATTTTACGATTTATTGATAAAATATAATGAAGATCTTCTTGGCAGCTACGGGAATTTCACACTTCTTGGGAAAATTCACTTTACGGCTCTTACACTAGGCATGAGTCTATCAACTATTGCATTATGTTTTTTAATATTAACTTCTGTTCTTTTTTCTGAGTGGAGAGAGAGTTTTAAGAATCAAATCCTTCTACAATTTATGATAGCAAGATTTCAGTACACTCTTGTAAGATATGTTTACAACTTGATCAAAATCAACAAGTTGTCAAGACCATTTTATCGAATCGATGTGTTAATATTCATCTATACAGAAGCAGCTTTAGTACTATGGATGTTTATATTCAGTTGGAATATGTACAAGAGTTTGGTAAAGGTATTTAATGCGGCATCTTCCAGCATCATCAAAATATCTCTTATTGGCTGGATTGCTCCGGTATTTATATCGTTATTCATATATACTTTATGCTATTTTCTTATTGGTAGACAATTTGGATATATATTTATTTATTTAATATTAACTAAATGGCCACTGTTGGTTAGTAATGGCGTCTTTTTAATATTAGTCATGAAAGCTATTGTACAGAGAAAAAAAACGGATATCAATAACGATTATCGTGTGGTTATTGTTATGATAATACTAATATTTACATTTTCCATCCAACAAGTACTAATAGATATCTATAAAATACTATGTTTAATGTATCGAGAGGATGAAAAGTATGACGTGTTTTTATATGTAACAACAACTTTATCAGTTTATTACTGTGCATTCTCGAATATATTTTGGTTGTTCGGTAATAAAAAAACAGTTGAATTGTGGAAATTTAAAAGTGAATTAGTATAACCGAATTGTAACAATAAATGCATAGGAATTGGTATACTCTGAAAATTAATGTAAGAAGTAATCTAATTAGGATCAAACATCATCATAGTTTGCTCCCTAAACGACAAACCAAAAGTGTGCTATAGTCTAATACTTAGCTTTAATGTTAACGTCAGGGGTGCTCACGCTTGAACTGCTCAAGCTTGAATCGATCGGCTTTGAGAGGCTTCAAGAATGTGTGATGAAGGATTGTCGTCTAGGTAGAGTGTCACGATGACATAGATATATTAGATTTGCGCAAAATATGCATTTTTTTAGTCAAGGTAAGTGTAGGTCTGCTCTTAAATATCAATGAAAAAACTCATAATTATTATTCAAAATTGCGAGTTTATTGGTTCTTACAAAACAAACGCGTTCTAAAGTTCTAAGCTTAACTAAAGAGTGACTTTGGATGTTGAAGCGTGACACTGCACGTCCTGAGCATACTTTTCATAAGATGGTACGTAATTACGGATTTTAGTTTATTATACTGGATTTAATTCTCGAGATCGACTCAAAAAGCACTCGCGATCGACCTGTCGATCACGATCGACCGTTTGAGCACCCCTGGTTTACGTGTTAAATGTACTTTCTATTTTTTATGTTTGTGATTTTCATCTTAGAAAGCAACGATAATATTTATAAAAGTTAAGATAACTTTCCTTAAATGAAAGCCCAGGCTAGTCGCAAGGCATCAGTGTCAGTAATGTGTTTCTATAAATATAAATTTTTGTTAAGAAAAATGTATTTCGATGTTAACCATGTATAAATTTAAGAGAAAATGTTTGCTTTACCTTGGAAAGATCATAATAGAGTACAAGACTCAAACGCTTTTAACGTAATTAGGCGTGTCTGTAAAATTTGAATTGTATATAGAAATAGAAATAAAGTATTTATTTTATAGTTTTCATTACAATATATTGTGTAGTTTAACTATCTTTGTAACTTGAGCTCCGCGTTCTCATTGAATACACAAAGTCAAATACAAGGTTTACAATTATTATAGAGTGTTTTAAAATGCATTAAATTTTTTACAAATGTATCTTGTTGTACTTACCGCTAGAGATCCATGTTGAAATATACTTTACTTAATACAGCTTCATTGTGCGAAAAGTATGGGCAATAACTTATTATTATAATTTAAATAATTATGTAATATTTTATGTTATATTCTCATTTAATGTTGTAATTATAATGACGGGTACTCACGATATATATTTTATGATTTGATTTGGCGAGAAACACAGGTTTCTCGCTGCCTCCGCAGTTCCGCCGTGACCACGATTCATGCAATTGGAGCGAAATATTGGCATCAAATCGATAAAATATATATCGTGAGTACCTGTCATAATAATTACAATGTTAAAGTTCCGCGATGATAAAAGTTTAAAAATATAATTAAATTGTTCATAAAAATATGTCATTTGTTTAATTGACTTTACCAATATAAAGATAAAAGATGAATATATTTTTATGGAAATATGTAAAAAAAATCATCTACAGATAATATGAAATAATTCGCGTCACAAAATGACTATGGCTTTACGTAGTGCGATACATCCTCCCCATCTTGAAACTCAAAACTGGGATATCTCGTGTACCTGTTTAGTATCCTTCAAACTACAGAACACCAATAAAAGTGCGCTGCCGTTTCCCGTTAAAACAGGAGGCAGTACTGTCCAAGATGAACCCAGCAGTAGAAATATTTTTTTTCATTGGTGCCTAAATAGAATATTTTTATCACTGAGGACTTACAAATGTTTCGTTTGATCCACTTTTTTACTGATGATTGTTTTGGAGCATGTTTTGTTTTCATGTAAAATCATATTTAAGTGGTTAGTCTTTTTTTTAACTTTAAGTTAACTTTAAGCTTAACCTCTAGTTTGCTTAGTTTGTTACGGATTTGAAGATGGACCCCAGAAGATGATAGCAGCGGTGATTCACAAGCCACAATACATTTTATACACTACACAAATAATTAATATATGTAGGGACTCATTATTTAATAAAACAGTGTAGTAGTAAAAAAAATTGGTTTGTTTTTGCAAATATTATCTCAAAGTCTAATTAAAAAACGAATTCGACTACCGGAACTATAGAATAAATATTTATTATTTTGCCAGAAGTTTAAAATACAGCCGAAAACGGCTACTAACGGCTAACGGCTACGCAATACGCCCACTTCGGGCAATATTATAATAAAATTAATTTAAATTATGAAAATTGAGAAACGGTAAATTCAAGTACATACTGGATAGTTTAATAAACAATAATACACCGGCAAAGATATTTATCGCTTTTTTCTAAATAGATAAGATTGGTTAACAATTATGTTTATCCTTCGTATTTGGTCGAAGGTACAGCTCCGCATCTCGTCCAGGGGTTGGTCGAGACAAGAGTATTGTGGCAAATATGGATTGGACTTTGTCGCTGACTATGTTTAATAGACAGTAGACGACGTTAAAAGCTTGCTCTAACTATTGCTGAAATATTTTGTTTATTTATTTGTACAGACATTATAGAATTGATCCGAAGCAAATATCAAACATGTTTTTAGAAGATTCTAGATGTGTTGTAAGAATATATTTTACGTTTAAGGGCTTAAATAGATTCATTCAAGATAACACTGTCATGTCAAGCATATTTTCGCCATATTCATTAACATGGATGTCCTATGTGGTCGATGATTTTGTATGTAAAAAGTATATAGAACAAAATACTATAACCGTATTGAACGATTTCAAGTCAGTTGGGTAGGTTCTAGAAAAGAACCCCAAAAATATATGCATATATTCACTGTAAAACTTTAAAAGTTATTTAGAGTAAGTCAGGATGACGTAGAAAAGTAATTTAAAAAGTATATAAATGAATAGAACATTTAATAACAATAACAGTACAAACATTAACTCCCAACTATTTTTGTCATACAAATAATTAAATTTTTTATTGGTAATTTTGAATACGTAGGTCACACTAAAAGTTTTGCGTAACATAAAAAAACAACATGTTATAACCAAAATATTATGTTTATTGCTTTTCAAAATACTCTCCTTTACATTTTAACCATTTTTTAAAACAGGAGGACCACAGATCTGAAGGCATGTTTTCTACGTGCTGATTGAACGCTATCACTGCCTCTCCGGAATTGGTTAAAGTGAAACCTCTCATCAAATCTTTGATTTAGGGGAAAATAGAGAAATCACAGGGTGCTAGGTCGAGGCTATGTGCAGGACGGGTGACGAGTTGTACTTTTTCGGAAGCTAAAAATGACTTAGTTGTGTTGACGTGTTGTCATGATGAAGGAGAACGTGGCTTTTTGGTCGCCTTTCGCGAACTTTTTTAACACCCTGGGTAAACAAATAGTAGAATACCACTCGGAATTAACACTCTTTTGATCTTCAAGTGGAATTGTGCAGATGGGACCCGTAGCTGAGAAAGAGAATGCGATCATTTTTTTACCAACGTTCTACAAGCGATGCGATGTCTGCAGCACAAAGAAGGTATCAATATCGTGTTACTCTGTTATTATGTTTGTTCAACGTGATCTCAAAAAATAATTGAAATAACTCAACTGCGATACGGACTCGAACAGAGTACAGCATGCAACACTATCTGCTATTTTAAAATCTTTGTAAAAGCTCTTGCAGCTTGCTATAAAGCGTGCTATAAAAAAACAAAAATTTGTTAATTTGTTTTTAGTCGGGCTAAGAACGGAGCCACAGGAGCGGTCCCGTTGGTTGCCTTTACCTTAGTAGATTTTTAGCTTTGGTTACTATTAACATAGATTACCATATAAACGATACCAAGCCTTGAGAATGAGGCCGTGGTCACCAGGTTTTTCCGCATTAGGCCTTGTTACACAGAAACAACAACGGAGTACAAAAAGTAGATATGGATTACCAGCTTTCAAGTAAGTGATCACTCACCTCATTATTTTCACCACAACCGTCTTTTGTCATTGTGCATTATAATTATATGTGATCGTTCTCTTGATTGTAATATAGAATTATTTTAATTTTTATATAATTTCGTGTCACGTTTTTGGCCGCGTTGAACTCCTGAACTACTGAACAAATTTCAATTTGCTCACTGTGTGCAGTATGATCCGGCTTGAGAGATAGCTTAGTATGATGATAGATGGATAGATTATATTTTTATTTCGTTGGTGTATTAAATTAAATTTGTACCAAAATAAATCTCAACCCCGATATTTGCATATAAGGAAAATGACTCGAGATGACCCTCTTTCAAATCTAAATAATTATTGTAACCCTCACTTCTGGGATTAAACATACATCTTTAATTTGTACCAAACGGTTTGGTAATAAATTTGTATTAAGCATACAAATTTATTAACAGTTCTGTTTCTTGTCAACGTGCTGCTTTAGCCGATGCAAAAGATCTTCCACAATACTGTTACAGATAGGACAATCAAAATAAAAGATATATCAACGTCGTATTATTTATTTCCTTCTGTTTGCTAGCCACTCGGTACAGTTGTGAGTAGCGTAGTATCTTTACGTACACGTTTTAACGCTACCTTTACCAAAAGTTTTAAAATACTGATATTCTCAGGGCCAATCGCCCAGCAACACAAATGACACGGCGCGTCGTATTGAGAGGAAAACCATCCAACTATACATTATGAACATACACAAATCATCTAAATAAAACTCTATTTACATTATCTAATACATTTCTATATAGTATATTCATTAATTTATTGTTTTTTATTGTTACTTATTGCTCTATTAAACTAAATAAACTGTTAATAAAGGCGTCAATTGAATATTTGTTTCTGGACACATTGTATACAATGCAACAATTTGGCACTACCATCGGTAAAAATAAAAATGTAGAATAATTCATAATTGTATATCTACATAGAGTATTGATCTGCGTTATATTTCAAAATTGGAACAACTGCCGCCATTTTGTAAAGCGTCAAATTTGGCAGTTTAATATGAGAAAAACTTAGATAATTTATACGTCTAGATAGAGTCTGTGTCGGAGTTAGACAACCGATAAAAACAGGCCAGGAATATTAGTTCGTGTGCGTAACAAGCTACGTCTTACACTCGCGATTTGTATGACACTTTGTGTTAGAGTGTGTGAATTGCCCAAAATAGAGGTTAGTCATAAACTCAATGTATCTCGACGTTTTACAGCTGTCATAGTCTATCTAGACGTATATATGATCTAAGGACATTAAAATACATCTTCGGAAGATGAAATGCGTAATTATTGATGTTACAACAGGCCGGAACTTCTTATAAGCATAAAGTACAAATATGCGGACAGAAAAGACAGAAAATACATTCCTAAAGTGCCCTTCAATTGCTTTTCTTGTCTGACATAATACGATACTGGCTGATTACAATTTACATACAAGCAACATGTCATCCGCAAAGTATTTAAAAAAGGGAATGCCAAAAGAACCTCAAATAGCACTCCGTGTTCAATTTGAGATAAATTATTTTGTATGATATATTGTATAAAAAAAAAATAATAAATTGTTTATATTTTTCTCATAGGTCTAGCATAGATTTTCTTTGTATTGTCGAGAGCTTTCGACTTTCGTTTCATGCCTACAAATTTTCAAATTTATCCCATCGGTGAAATAATGTAAATACTTTTAAAACCCAGAAGTAATAATTCCACTATAATTGTTTCTTTTACTAAATGTTTTTGAGATTTCTCAGTATTATAATTTATGTAGTATTATTACAATGTAAGAAGTAAGTATTATATTATAACTTTACATTTTCAATTCACCCTCAGATTGTGTTCAATATTTTTGTAATCGAAACCAATGGCCAATAACCCAGTAGTGAATTAAAAAAAATACAAACTAAGCAATACTCCATGAGGACATATTTTAATTTAGATTGTTAGAAATAGATTTAATGGTACACTGATTAAACATGGTGACAGAAAGTAAATATTAATCATCATTAAACATGTAATTTATTAATAATTCTATAAACAATTATAACAATGACGATACTTGAGACATAGCTATCTAAAAAAAATATAATCTTTTAACATCTACATAGAGCGCATTTTAACTAAAGTCTAATTAAATTAAATGTTTTAAACTAACAATAAATAAAAAATACAACGCTATATTACGTAACTTAAATTTAGATACCGAATAATAAATTTCGGTCATTTAGATCATTATCAATGTTGTTCTTCAACCGCGAAGGGTTTATTTTTTATTTTTCATTTAAACCGATATTAAAATTCTAAACTCAAATTTTCTAACGGTCGTTTTCAATAACGTATCTCTAGTTACGGATACATTGCTGTCACCATTTAATGACAAGATCTTATCGATCCATAGTTATGTGTAATATAGTTATAGTGCAATGCTTTATGTCGATAGGTTATTGAAATGTAAGTAAGCGTAAAAGGATAGATTTGTCTACATCTAGTAACTTAAACTAAGGATAAATAGGTTATTGAAAACGGCTGTTAGCCGTCCTTTGAATTAATAATAATTTTTTTATAAATTTGTAGAGTACCAACATATAATAAATAATTTACGATTCAAAAAGTGTTTTTTTTTTTGCTATTGACACTTGATAATGTGCATTTATGATTCAATGATAACAGTGATTTAAACTGTACTTTAGCCACTGAGTTCGTTAAAATATTGTTAATTTTAAACAAACATGAACTGACTTGTTCAAATAACCTACTGGTTGGCTGATTGAAGCAATCCATAGAACTTTAGAACTAAATTATATAAAACAGAATTCACAAAATACGCCAAATACTCATTGTCATCTTATATTCCCGCTATCACTCAAAATTATTATATTAATATAAATGCTTGGACCCATTCAGTGATTCATTGCCAAGGTTTCGCAAAAATGTAAAAAAATGTATTGTAAATAAATAATTTATAAGTATTCTTGATTTGTTTAATACGTTTATCTTGACTTATTTAGTAGATTTTGTTAATTTCTTAATTTCATTACATTATAGAATGGTTGTTTTATAACTTATATTTATTTTATGTAACTATTTCACACAATATAATTTAGCATGCGGTATTCACCTTAAAAGGTAATGCATTTAGTAATAAGACCCTTGTAAATTAGCATAATAATAATAATTATAAATGTATTATTGTAATTACCACTGGTGAATCTAAATAAATAAATAAAAAAAAATAAAAATAAATAAATTAATTTAACAGTACAATGTACGGCATTTCTTTATTTCATCTGTGTTATCATGATTTTAAATTCTGCTCAACATACGTAACCTGAACTGAATACTGTTTTACATTGCTGCTTATTCACCAGGAATATTTTTAACAACTGGAGTAAATGCAGCAATGTATAGCTATAGCAGTCGAAGCTTATTATGGTGTCATTTGTGGCATATTCCTTATTCCCGCTTTGTTTTTATACAATTTGATTCGTCTATATGTATATCAAGTCATTGGATTACATAAAATAGCGTCGTATTTATATATTCTCTACATACAAACTCTAGAAATAACCGAGGTTGTCACATTAGGCTTTTTAACAACAGATAATGTCGATGCGTAATCGCTTCACGTCACAACAAATTATTATCTACACAGAAGGTTCCTCTCAAACGAAACTCGCATCCAAGCCAACTGAAGCAGTGCGCCGTACACTACACACTACCGCGGGTCGTGTATCGGCCACAAGCCGTCGAGCCACACTTCAAGCCCATATTTACACTAACTTATGCATCTACCCTCGGAATTTAAATTTTCGATATATGTCGAGAAATCAGGGATGATCCCCACATCCGTAGGCTCCATCTTCAATCTTAGACAGGCGTAGAATAAAACACAACAAGTGGCTAAACATAATTAATATTCTCTAATAAATTATTAAACAGGAAATATAGTTAAGGCTTGAAAGTTGAATAATCAAAGACACCGAATCGATGGACATTCCGTCAAATATGTAGCGTACTTATTCCGATTATAACCGATAGCCGAGTCAAAGCGACTCACTTTTTATGCGCACTCCACATAGGCCTTGGCGAGATCCTCGCCAAGGCCTCGGCAAGAATCTCAGCGAAATTCTCGGCTTTCTTTGGGTTTTGGCACTCGCAATGTTCTCAATACAATTCTCACGCTCGATGACAATGGATGCAGAAGTAACTGCTGCGACCAGCTTTTTTTTAAATTCATGAATGAGTAAATCCATCAAGGTGCTAATACGTTTCTACATCGTGGATTTTTGTTTTCTTTTTATAATCTTTTAAACTTATATTCCACAAAATATGTGGTTCTGCTTGAAAGTATTCTAGGAATGCCAATTCTAGTTCGGTCGTCCAAATCCGGTTCTTATTGATGCTCAGTAATACCACGCAAAACTGTATAATCGACGAATCTCTCGCTTCTGACACTGAGAAACATGCTAGAGTGGAGTCAATAGAAGTTCTTGTCTGTGCTTTCGTTCTCAGCTCTTTTGTCTCGCGCCAAAAAACCGACAAAAGTTGGCGAGAACCTGTGAAGAATATGTGAATCGGTTTCACATTTGCGTTTCTCGTGTTTTTCATTTCTACACGCCAATGTAAAGCGGGCTTTACGCTAGCCCTAGGTCATATGTCAGAGTAAACGACTAAGAAATTTATACATTTACATATATCCTCCTGCTGTTAGATAACTGATGAAAACAGGCCAGGTTTATTTCTTTAGTGTGTAGACAAGCTACGTCTTACACTCGCGTGCATCGCTCAAAATAGAGACTTACTGACAACCTCATCTTTTTTCGACGATTTCACAGCTGTCACAGTATATCTAGAAGTATAAAATATGATCTAAGATCGAAAGTTTTGATTTAAATTTCTTAATCATTAATTATTAAGTTTCCTATATCTAGTCGTATTGTTCGATTATTGTATTTTATTGTATTGTTGTAACGTTTTCTTTGTGGGTTCTATTCATGTTTTTATATAAAAATTGGATTATTAATTCGAAATGAAGAATGATCCAGGGGATTATAAGAGGATCAAATAATTTCATGCAATAAATAATTTTTTATGCGAAAAATTCCGAAAGTAGAGCAAATCCTCTGCATGTGAAGTAAATTGTGATTATTCTCCTTGTAGTTATGAATACTTTCCCTTAACAGTAATAACATGTTTAAAAACATTGGAACAGTTGTATTGTAGAATAAGCTAAATGTAATTAGTTACGATTTTCTATTTACTCATATACCGTATTATAGCAAAATGTACGACGTGGCTTTACCCACCTACGTTGAAGTCAACTTCAAATTACATATTATATAAGATCTTATAAACCTTACAAAATGATATTGTCTTCAGGTTTAACTAACTTCGTCGCAACTATCCATACATGAATTCCACGGTCAAAACACAAACTCTACACTGACATCAAAAGTATTAAACAACAACAAGAACACCAATTTCAACAAATAGTGCATAAGCAAGTATAGGAATTAATGAACAGACCTACTTATATAAAAGGCGAGGTTCCAAAGCAACTCCTAGTATTATCACAAATGAGAAAAAGGGGTAAAATGGTAAAGTATCAAAATTCTTGTGTCCCATTTCAGTCGTCATTTTGTGCAACTCTATATTATAAAAACAGTAACAAAACTTCGTCTTGAAGTGTTGCTCAAAAGCAATACGTAACCAAACAGCTTCCGAAAGACATATTATTATTATGTGTAATAATATAATATTGCGTAACTATTTCAAAATGGACCAATCATGGCAGTGAGATTTGTATCAGTGCTGTCATTGGTCGATTCATATCACTCTCATATGTTTAGCACATGCTAGATATTGACATATTGAGATATTATTTGCGAATCCTAAATAACATAGTATACTTTATAATTATTTAATACCTGAATGCATCTGCATCAAAAGTTTAACAATACATTTTAAAGCTGAAAAACGGTTAAAAATTCTACAATAACTTGAATTCGGAGAACACTGTCAGACATTGACACTTTAATTATTATCTGTTATAATATTAATGGCATCTAAATGTGTGAATGAAACATGGACGATATTTCCAATTCGCAAATACGATCTCTGATCTTGAGATTGCGACCGAACAATACAAAGAACAATTAATATAGTGTATTCAAGTCCTTCATGAAATTAGCGACTCATAATAATGCTTTACTAATTTCTATTTAATTTATGTAACGTTATATTATTTTATTATATAATAGTTCAATTTTAAATAACAATAAAGGAATATTTGGATAATATAATTTTTAAGAGTCGGGTCTTTTGACGTTCTGTGCCGAAGGCGCTCCTTCTACGACGTAGCACCGTAGATAGAGTCGTCTACGCTACGAGCTATTTGATATGGTCTCAGTCTCAAGACTAGTCCGACATCTATGATACACTCCCTAGTCGACCTACTGACTCGTGTTTACCATTGACACTTTTACTTCTAGTTTTCTATAGATATAGAGTACTTGGTTGTGTTCACGAAAAGTGTCCAAAGTGTACGCGAGTCTCTGATATGTGGGATGATGTGTGTAGCGCTTCGGAACGTCCGCCAAAGCACCGCCCGCACGGCACAAGACCAGAGCGTACCTACATTATACACGTATATATACAATATACAATAGAATACGTTAAACTAACAGCGACTACGGGGCGGCGGCTCGTGCGCGAACATTCTCACAACAATATACATCGACTCGCTCTATATATAACAAACTCACGAACGCGAAGCGATCGTTTAACATAATATACATTCGAATTGCTTCGATTAAAAAAATTGACTAGAAAAATCTCAATTCACTAGAGCACTATGCGTGCGTGGACGAGAATATGTCAGCGGCGCGCCACGCTTCGGCTTCTTCTTCTGCGTCATACTGCTGCAGGAAGGGATTGGTAGAGCTGTAGCGAGGACTGGTTCCATTCGAGTTCAATGTTACAGCCAATCCTGCCGATGTCCCCGGAATAGCGCTGCGAGGGGACTCACGCGTGTCTCGCGGCGATTCTCTCGGGGTAAGATCTCTGCCGTTCAATTTGATCCCAGTCGGCGTTGC
>CATIXQ010000042.1:457303-470290 GCA_949711755.1 Leptidea juvernica
TGACTGATGAGAGAACCTGCCCAATTAACACACTACATTAAAAATAAGAAGAAGTTTCATAGCATTTAAATGTATAAAAAATAAAAAATGCAAACTTAAAGCACAAATTTAAATACTTTGCTAATTTATATATTGTACTATTCCTTTTCTACATATAGATGTTTTTATAAACGCTGACTCTTTAAATTAAACTTGAGTAAAGTAAACAAACAGACCATTTAAAATCTTACTTCAGTATGATTAAATTAAAAGGTATATTTATTATTATTTATTTATTTATCACGACTTCGCTCAACATCCTTAAAAAAAAGACTGCTTTATCATATACAAACTGATGAATAAAAACATCTTATTAATATAATAACAATAAATCATATCTTGTAAATTGAACCACAACCTTAAAACCGGAAAGCAACAATGAGCAAATTCGCCTCCCATTCACTGAATTTATGTTCTCATGTAAGTGACGACTGTCTTAATGAGAAATAAAGTTCTTAAACCCAAATCTCTTTATAATCTCTCGAAATATTTTCAAATATTTATATATTTTAAATGTGTGATCTGGAAACGCCACTCAAGAGCATTCCTTAGTTTGGTTGGTGATAGAAAGTTTCTTGGGAGCCACACTGCCAAGAAGCACCACATGTAAAACTAGCTATTTCAGAAGTAATGACATTTCCAACCCCCATGAGAGATAATATATAGTTTTGATAGACGACTATGATACGTACACGTGCGGGCGGCGAGCGGTCGACAGCGGGCCGAGCCAAGAGAGCTGGAGGCGGAGATGCTGCTGATGCTGCCGCTACTAGCCGATATGGACTGGCTGAGGGCGGAGCTCGGCCTGCAAGCATTCAACAGTCAATTACCAGTGGGAGGCTCCTTTGCACAGGATGCCGGCTAGATTATGGGTACTACAACGGGTACGTCTACCTTGGACATACAATCCATTTAGCCAGGTCCAATTTCGTGAAAGAGACGGGTGACCTCTTTGACCGGATGGGCAGCGTTCGGGGAGCTCCGTAAAATCTTCTCGTCCCAAATACCGTAGTGTCTGAAGACGAAGGTTTTCAACCAGTGTGTGTTGCCAGTGATGACTTACGGATGGCAGACGTGGTCGCTAACTATGGGCCTTATGAGGAAGCTAGATTATGATTAAGGCGCCGTAGCTAGTGAAACTTCTGGGCAACTGAGACTCAACATCGTCTCAAGGTGACAAACGCAATAACGCCGCTCAGAATTTTTGGGTTTTTCAAGAATCTTGAGCGGCACTGCATTGTAATGGACAGGGCGAATCAATTACCATCAGCTATACCATCTGCTCGTCTCGTCCCTTATTGTCGTAAAAAAACTGTACCTTGGGGGAGTGTGGCTGAGGCCGCTTGCGACGCACTGGCTCTGTTTCCACGCGGCCCTAGTGCTGGCTCGCCGCGACGAACTGTCTACAAACATACATGCGTTAAGGTACTGCTTATATTATTTTCATTCAACACCAAGTCTCTTACATATTGTCCTTTGATTTCGTCTACGTGAATTTTGGAATTCTTATAAAGATCCCGGAAAATCTTGAGAATTTTGTTTTACGAATCCAAAATAATTGTTAAATATAGTAGTTATTAAGTAAAGAGTACATCAAAGCTTTACCAGATAGCATTCGATTCACCTTACTGAGAATGTGCGGCCGGAATATACCCTAGCCTTCTACTCTTAAAGGCCCAGACTTATTGAAGTCAGTCGTTTTCCATTCGATGCCAAAAAAAGATAGCCCAGATCTGGATTACGACGGTAACATTGCCATAATCTTTCTGTTCTTTTAAGTCATGTAGAGTATTAAAACGGTATACCTAAGCTAGCTCGTGATATACCTCATCAAATTCATCAGTCATCGGTTCGATCACCAGTTTATCAACGACCGACATTATGGATTTCACCATGCGCAATTGGCTGGGGATTTTCTGGTAAAGGTACCTGACTCATAAATAGATAATATAATAGATATAAATATTTAACGTGTATTGAACAAGGTACTTCTGTCGAAGCTGCCACCATAATGTGTGCTCCAGATTTTTTTTTGCACGTGGATACTCGTATTATCCTCATAAGGCGCAGCATACAACCTTTGTCGTCCGTTGTTGCTCTGACTATATTATGCTCTCCCACACTCTTTCTGCTGGATATCAATGAATTGTGCCAACCAATTATTTAATGCTCCATGAACATCTTGATCGAATGGCGTTGCGTATAGACGCCAAGATACAGAAGCGTTGCATTGGTCTCGAAGACAAAATCTGCGATTCTTTTCATTTTTGATTCCTACCACATTCCGAACGGTGGTGCTTGTTTAAGCGATCAAACAAGCACCTCAACTCAGCCTTGTCAGCATTCTGATAACTATACAGGGATTTCTGTTAAATAAGAGGGCTTCATTTGCCTTTTTGCTATATCACTCGATAAGGCATTTAGCCTTATCAGCGCTTTGGAATGGTCTAGCAGGAAGAAAACTTCAGGTGTCAATCAAGCGCTGCCCGCGCTTATAATACTTGTTAGTAACAGTGTAGTCCAACAGACAAAGATAAATTCTATAAACTATTTTATACTTTACTAGCTGACCCAGCAAACGTTGTATTGCCGATATTAAAATGAGGTACTAAAGTAACTGTTGATCGTAGATGGGTGAAAATTTTAAGTTGTACGTATTTTTTAATGCTGACTCATAATCAAACAAATTTAAAAAAAAAATTCAAAAAAATTTAAATTAAAAATTTCGTGTGGACCACCCTTAACATTTAGGGGTATAAAAAATAGATGTTGGCCGATTCTCAGACCTAGTCAATATGCTCACAATGATCATGCTCTCATCACAATTTCATGAGAAATTTAAGATCACTTGTATTATAAAGAAAAAATATTTTATATATTATGAAGAGAAATTCTTTCATTTATTGAATTTAACAACTATCTCCAAATAAATAAACCTATTTAAACAAATCGTTTTACTCGAGGTATAAAAATTATTGTCAAGTCATTATTGATCGTCCAATGCGAAAACTATTATACACAAATGAATATATTCCATGCTAATTGTTTCTTATAATTTTTTCGATTAAATTCAACTCGAATAAGGTTCGAGCAAACTACTAGTTGTATAAAGAAGAAATTAAAATTAAGATAATGACATTACCTGAACGCTTAGGCGGAGGCCAAATCTGCAAGAGACACTGCAATACGTGTATCGGTTTCTGGTAATCCAAGTCAGAAGGTGGCTGGGACTGTAGCATCAGTGGTGGTGCCAGTGCTACCGCGAGGTGTTGAGGGGACATTTTGTTCCTATCCTGTGCGGCTACCACGAGCGCTAGATGATCCAGAAGGAACACTAAAGTAGCCCGTGCGGCTCTCGGTAGACATTCAACAATTGAGGCCATCAAACGGGCATTGCCTTCCTTGTCATCTGGTAAACAAACTCCTGGAATAAAAAACATTATTAAAATTGGAGTTGAGCAGATTATAAACTGTAAAGTAGATCTTTTAGATGGAGAGAGTTCACAATCAGAGAGTTGAACGTTTAACTTTGAGATTTACGTTCGATGCGTCAATCGGACGGTTGGTTCAGGTGGCACTCGGACGAAACCCAAGAGGCGTGGGATCGAGTTCCACATTTTTTGGTAACAAATTAAATTGTATAGAAAATATTATTTTAAATGTGATATTAACAATATAACAATTCTCAATTCTAAATTCTAAAAATTTCTCTGCTATTCTTTTCAAATTTTACTTTTGTTTATCAGAAATATCATCTTAAAATGGAAGGAGTTAATTTAAAGAACATAATAACTAATAAAGAAATAATAAGTACAAAATTTACCTACTTTCTGGTCAATTTTATTTTTACTATCGATTCATGGATATATTATACTGAAAATGCACGATGGCAAAGACAAAAAAGTACTGGACTAAAATCTCACACAAGTAATATGTATAAACTATTTTTGTCTCAACGTAGTTACAATTTACAGAGTACAGAAGAATCACATATAGGTATACCTAGTACAATCTTGGCTTAATATCTCACATGATTTTAAAATTTCAAAAGTCACCAACCTAGAGCATCTAAAGTCATCTGGAACAAACATCTACTAAACAGTGGCTGCGGCAGCTCTCTTAAGTAATCCTTCAGCACTCCAGTGATTACATTGATGTCTGGCACTGAGTCAGGAGTCAGCTCCACACCGCGCGCGTTTCTCTCGAATGCCTCACGAAGTATCCGCTTCTTAGCCGCCGAGCCGCAAAGACGATATAGGCCTGGTAAAACCAACAAAATTATAAATATATCCATTGTCAAAACGATTGATTATACGAAACAAGGAGTTCAACGGGCGGAAGGTTACGCCATGCCCGTAATACATTTGCTCAGGATTCCAGCAAACGTAATTAACGTGTCCGTGAAGTAATAATGTATACGCATTACTATGTTTCGGTCTGGAGGGCTAGTGAAATTACTGGGCAAATGAGACTTAACATCTTATGTCTCCTAGGTGACGAGTGCAGTTGTAGTGTCGCTCAGATTTTGGGTTTTCAAGAATCCTGAGCGGCACCGCATTGTAATGGGCATGTTCGTTATGTGTCTTCTAACAAATGTATCACAGAGAGTGTTACGAAGGCTTGCTTGGCCTCATTTTTGCTGCCGAATTCAGTTTCACTAACTTGGATGTCATTCTCACCATCTGGATGTCTGGCTTTCTACTCGTATTGCATTAGGTACGGTTTTAAAGGTACTTTCCTCCACATACAACCAAACAGTGGAATGAGTTTTCTTCGTCCTAAAAGGTCATCAAAGGTTCCTGTGATTCCTCTGGTGTTGCAAGAGAATGTAGGCGGCGGTGATTCATCTTAATCATCATCATCAACAGCCGGAAGACATCCACTGCTGGACAAAGGCCTCCCCCAAAGATTTCCACGACGGTCAGTTCTGCGCTGCCCTCATCCATCGTATCCCGGCGCTCTTAATCAGATCGTCGGTCCATCTTGTGGGGGGCCTACCAACACTGCGCTTCCGGTACGTGGTCACAATTTGAAGACTTTACTGCCCCAACGGTCATCTGTACGACGAACTATGTGCACTGCTACTTCATTTTCGCAATCATTTGGGCTACGTCGGTGAGTTTGAAGCTTGAAAAAAATCTTCCCTTGACTTTCGGCGCTGATTATTTAACCTCAACCAACCCGTACGCCCGTTTGTCCTCCTCGCCCATAAAAATAAGAATATTATAAAGTAAACTTCACCAAAGTTGTTAGAGCGAATATCGAGATGTCAATAATAGCAGTATAGTATAACATCCTAAATACACAACTTATTATTAACGTTTTACCAATTATATCCAAGCCACGTCTCTCAATTTCTTCCACGCATCGGCGTATGATGAGAGGAACTGGAGGTGCGTGCGTCGGTCTGACCTCCCGGGAGACTACTTGCTCAAGCTCAGCGCCGAATAGGGGTGGCGGAGATAGCCGAGGTGGCGCCGGACGTCTCCGAAACAGATCGTGCGGTTCCGTGTGACGAATGCGAACGTAAAGTGTTCCCCGAGGCTCCATCTATCAAGGAAATCAATAAACATTAGAACTATTCATCAACTAAAATCAAATTAAATTACTTTTCATTTCTCATACTTCAAAGAGAGTGTCTGTTTAATTCTAATAACGTAAAATAAACTGAATTAATAGACTGCCTTTTAACTATTTTTTTTAATTAATTATAATTTCAATTGAAATGGGAAACAATCCTATCCTGGGCCTTTTGAATAATAATAGCGTAAAATAAACGGAATTGATAGGCCTTTTAACAATTTTTTTTTTTAAATTCCATTTCCGTTTCTTTTAGAGACTTACAATACCAACAATTATTTCATAATATAAAATGGTGACAGAATACCAAATTCAATTTTTTTTTATTGAAAATAGGATTCAAAATTACTTATTGAACGTTTTGACGTTCAATAAGTAATTTTGAATGTCTTTTGAGACACCACTCTTATGCCTGTCTAAGGCAAAATGAGTTTGCGTGTTCGAGTACCGCACTGTTCATAAAATTTTGTTTTTAGCTTTATTTGTGTAATTTATTCCAGAAGTGAGGGTTGTGACTTTAAAAAACATAACAATTTATTTAGATTATTTTGTGTTTCGTAATACATTTATTTTGAAGATTTTTTGGGATCTAGTTGTAAAAGCATACACATCGCCCCCCATATTATATTAGGCATAATAAGATAATGTTTGTTCCTGGTGTTAACATTATGGTTATGACAGTTTCTAGAAAAATCACTCATGTGCCTTTGTACATACATAACATTATCAAGAATATATTGAGAGGCATAATAATTATTTTGTACAAATATGCAGACTGAAATATATAATGTAAATCAATTGATAACTACAAACGTTGTACAGCAGGCACAAAACGTGTAAGAAAACTTTGTAAATTAACCTCTAAACATTGTTGCTTACCCTAATTGCGAGCTGATGATCAGGTGAGCGCGCTAGCAAGTGCGGCAATGTAACAGCACCTCTGTAGCACAGCTTGTGTCTGTGTTGTGGATCCCAGGAGTACACAAGCACATCCAACTGTCTGTTTTCGACCAGCTCCAGCTCGAATGACTCATCCCAGTCAAATTGTAGCTCTCCAGTACGAACCTGGGAGAAACATAATCCTGTTATTATAAATAAAATTGAGATATTTACACATACATTTTTACGTATACCAAAAAAGCAACCTTTGAATTTTAGTCTCTCTATCGATTATTTTGTCTCGGGTAAGCACCGAAATAGTTTAACTCATTTTGACACAACTTTCAGTGGTAGGTACAAAGCTAATGTAAAACTGCCTTTATTTAAAAATATGACATCATTACACTTGCCAAATGCACGTATTAATTAAACCTTACCACAGTCCTCGCTTTATGAACACGGTCGCATTCCAGAACGCAGTAGAGATCCCTGGGAGCCACTGGTGGTTGAGGAGGCGCTAAGGGTCCTGAAGGTGGTGAGCCAGGGGATGATCCTGAAGGTGAGGGTCTCAGTCCCCTGCCAGCAAGCAAGTGCACCCACAGCATCCCTGACACACCGCCAGCTATCCGAGACAAGCCTGTCATAGAGGAAGAGAGACCCCCAGCGCCTGGCTTATCTATCTTGTATTTGAGGAAATCTGAAATATAACAGTTTCTCAATATTATGTTTTTAACAAAATAAAATTATTCTGTACCATGCCTAGGTACTATTATTCAGTTTTATCTCTTTACCAGAGGTTATTTCGTAAAATAACACGTTTTTATGGTCGTCAATGACAAACATCTTAGTTTTTAATTTTAAAAATATTGTAGGAGCCAAGATTTACATCTCCTTAAAATTTAATAAGGGGTGAGACACGTAATATGCAACGGCAATTTGTTTTTTTAAATTTCTCAATTCCATCGCAGACCGGCTTAGCTCTGAATGATTAAAAATTATTAAGACTTACGGCAGTATTTCAAGTAAATTTCAACAAAAGACTAGCTAGCGAGGATATATGATATATTTTAAAAACCATTTCAAGCAAAAACATATATAATATTAAGATGATGCCCTTTATTTAATTTGAGGAATGAGCTATGAAAGTGCATTTCAGCGGTTGCAGTCAGTTATAGCTTATTTGGGACATATTGAGGTCTGTCTTATAAAATAACAAAAGAATATTGATCAAGTCTATTATTTTCACTATCCTCTTAAGAGACACCTGATCACCGATTACGTATTGAGATACCTTCTGGAATACGGACCTAAAATCAAAAGTAAGTACCTTTATGCTTACCGTTTGGATTAATGTCTAGATGTCGTTGATGTCGCGATCCGGGTGTAGGAACGGGACTCGGGTTGGGACACGAAAACTTTGAGCCCAACTCCAACAATTGTCGCACACGACGGGCCGAGGGTGATCCACCAGCTGTAGGCCCTAAATAAAGGTAAATTTCAGTAAGAACTAATGATCCTGCGCATATCCTCCTATCCATTATATCTTCTATATCAATAATCCCTGCCATTTATCATTAATATAAAAAGAGGTCTTTAACCATAAAAACTTCTCTTTTTCGCCTCTCGCCAATTTGAAAATAATATCAAATACATTAAGTCTGTTTTTTGGCCAAGAAGAAAACAATATAAGCCGTAAAATGCCACCTAAGCCTTATAACGTTATATTGAACTAATATCAAGAAACTTTGTGAGCAACAAGTTCTCATTTTATGGAATCAAATTTGATAAATTGGTATGTATTTGATTATTTTATGTGATTAATCTTCACATAATATTATTACTTAAATAAATCATAGGTAAACCAAAGCAGCAGTAGGTCTGCTGATACAAATAATTCGACACACTACATACTTTAACAATTATACCCACCTAATTGTTGAGATGACAAGGAACGTGCTGGCAAATGTCTAGGTCTTTCAATTCGTCTGTTCGCCAGACCTAGGGTAGACCCAAACCGACTGCCAGTTTCCATCTAAAATAACAGAATAATTATGTGCAACAAAAATTTAGTTCAAAAAGCACGAAAATGTCGTTTACGGTATTTAAGAAGTGATTAAGCCTATGAAGCGCTATTTATGTTTCTCCACTGAGAATTGATTATAATATTATGATCACAGATGATTTTAAATCACGTGTAAGCGTCAACCACAGAACAGGCAAGTCAACCTAAAAAGGTTTTTTTTAAAGACAAACGAGTTTACATGTCAGATGATGGTAAGTGATTAACGCTGCTCATATTTTATAGTACCAAAGGAATAAAGCGAGCATCACCGCATTTGAAAAGTCGTATCAACTTATAATTACTGCAGCATTAGGAATCTCATTTCCTATTGTGGTTATTCGTGACACAGAGTTCCTTTAAAACTGTACTCTGGTAAAATCCCGCACCTCCAGAAAGTGAAGATGATGCCTAATCATGTAACTTTTAGGTGTACATGATAGGGTGGAATTTGACGGCAGGAATCAATCAGGTTCAAATAAACGATGCCCTCCATTTATGAATCTTTAATCCATAGGTAAATAACGTTACTATTTTCTGCCAACTTCACAGGGAATGACGTATATAGCTTACCTAATACAAAATTCCATAACCGTTGTGAATTATTTATGATTTGCCAAAAATTATTTAAGAACTATTGAGCTCTTTACAAGTAACATAAGAGGAAACATTTTCTGGCTTTGTGATATCAAATATTTTAGGGTACCATTTTGATAATGGTGACATAACATGCACATGAAGCATCTCATCTTTAAGTCTCATAGCAACGGGCGCTGTGCTATTTGGCCAGAATCGTACGATGATAACTGCGCCATCGTTTTGTGATCCTATATTCTCATTGCCATACTACGCATAAAATGCTGTTTTAATCTTTCCGTTCTGTCACATTTTCCTATAAATGTAGCAAGGACCACCATTATAGATTTAACCTTAGTTGATGAGAATTTCGTCAATAATGATCCAACAGGCACCTTTATTCCAGTGGCGTTCATGATAAATTCAAAAGCAACTTACATTCTTTAGCGCGTCGTGTATATTCTCAGCAGAATAATGTGTTGGCAGCCTGGGTCGGAGGCTCTCGTAGAGTGCACTGGTGGAAGGGGCCCGAGATAACCAGGCACGGTATTCATCGGATGTGAACACAGATGGTGAGGACGTGAGACGACCTGTGCGAAAGCATAGAAAAAATACAATGAATCACGCTATCTCCCACAGGGGTGAGCAGAGAAGACAACACAGGATACCAATTTGCCACGTTCTTCTTCCAGATAGTCTCACGTTACCAAAACGACTACCGTATAACGACTGTTAAACGACGACGCGTCCCCGATACCGGGATGCATCATAAGCATACTACTAACGTTAATAATAATATGAGGACTGAAATTGATGTAAATACTAATCTTATGAATAATATATGGTGGATATTTTTAGTTTCTGTTTATCAATTGTTACAGAAGTATTATAGAGTTTACTCAAATAGTTTTGTATTTTAATTTATAAATCTAATGATGCAGGTCTAAGACTGGTGCTGGTATATGTTTGTTTACTGGAGAAAATTAATCATGCCTGGGAGGAGTCACATGAGGCTAATAGTGTTTTAGTGATTTATGCAAGACCTTTGATGGCGTGCAGCATCACAAGTTACTCAGAAAACTAAACGTCTACAAAATTCGTGGTATTGCTTTGAATTTTATTACATTTTTAAACTGTTATAGAATTCAAAGAGTTGATAATATCAATGGTAAGTAGTCATCTGGTTCACGTGGCAATTAGGATGCCACGGGGATCAATGTTAGGGTCATTCCTGTTTCTTATCTATATTAAAGATCTACCTTATCCTGTCGCAACCATTCATGAAATATTACTGTTTAGAAGTCCTTCTTTGATCTTTAAAGTTTAACTTAGACAAGTATTTGCTAACGATGAAATCTATGCCATGCTAATTTTGCTTAACCCTTCCACTGGTTTAAAAAAACTGAATATTTAAAGATACCTAATGTGAAAGAAGCAAAAACATTTCGAAAAGAAAACATTTTAAAAATAAAAGATGAGAATCTAGAAGTCACCAGAGATACAGTTCTGGGTATAACCTTAGTTTATAACCTTCAATGTGGACTTTGATTCAACTGTTTATTTACCATACGAAGTTTGCCAGGTCAGGTAAAAACTAAAAACTAAATACTAATATGTTTATAAATGCCTATAAGGTAATTTGAGTTTTAATATGTCATTACCAGACTAATAGCATTAATTTAATAATTAGCGAATTACATTATAATGTAAATATATTATTAAAAATTGTATATTCATTTACTAAGTGTAAATGAAATTATTAATACTGCAATGAAGTTTTGAGTACTACAATTTCTCAATTGTTAAGAATTACAAACAATTATTTTATATTTATAATACGATTATTAAATTTTTTAAAGTATTAAGTTTTCACTTGGGCACACAGCAGTGATTAAAAAAAATTTTATTATTTTTACTACTGAAAAGTTTACCCTTTTCTATATCCCAACTTATAATAATTAAAGTATAGGTACAAATGATACTATATAACCGATACACAATGTAAAACTTTGACTTTGAAATAGGATTTTTTGCCATATCGCGCAAAGAGATGAATTACAACTTTGCAAATTAAAAAAAAATACACTTTATATTATTCTATTTTGATATAAATCTAGTACTTACCGTATTAAATTTTACATGTATTAAATTATAATAAGTAGTAGGAAAATATAAAATAGGTTTATATTACAGTTATTTCTTAATTGTGCAAGTTACCTCTGGAAGAACGAAGATCTAGTCTTGAGGATAATGGTTCGGGTTCATCTTGAAGTACGCTGCCAGCTCTCCTCGATAGTCCTAACCTATTGATTGTTTTTTTAAATTTTAACAAGTATAATTTCAATTTACTAGTTGCCAAGGGTAATGTAGTAGCAAGTGTTGTAAATACAAATAGGAGGTCAACACAATCTTTTAATCGCTAAATATTTATCATATCTATCATATATATAGTTCCAAAAATAACTAAGGGTTGTCATAAAAACTTGCCATATTAAGATGACGTATAATAATTTACAAAGAAAGGACGATGAAAACCTTGAGAGGCTCATTGTGGTCGGCAAAATAGATGGGAAGAGGCGTCGTGGACGCAGTCTAACACGATGGTCCAACCAGATCCGCTCCGCCCTTGACTCTACGGTTCACAATGCCTTTCACACCGCCAGAGTCAGGAATAGATGGAGAGCGATCATAAGAGAGAAAGTGATACAGAGGGGTGGTCACGACCCTTAGTACTGAAGATTGAGACGCAGGGAGGAGGACAATAATTTACAGTACAAGTGGTAAGCATAGCGAAAAGTACTGATCTCACTGAGTAGTAATATCTTGTTTTGAACACCAAATGCTTATTAATGATTTCGTGTACGGGACACGCCTGAATATAGGTTGAATTTATAATGGAACGAATGAATGTGATCGCAGGCTCGCGGTGAGGAGGGGGGCGCACTTAACAAAGCCAGTAAAAACTATTTATTTATTGTGAAAATTGACCAGCAAAACAAGAATAAACTTGAAATTTTCATGTCAGGGTAGAACATGTACAAAAATGTACATGCTATTCTATTCAACTATACTTAATAGCCTTCCGCTGTATGTACCTACAGATCATAGATCTATATTGCTACTTAATTTTAAGAGAGTAAATTTTAAGTGGCGTAAATGTAAAGTAGATAGAAGCGCGAATGGCTGTACATAATGGAGTGCTTGTCGCCACGTTAATGTGGCGTGGAAGTGAGAGTTGGGTATGGCAGAAGAAGCATAAAAGCAGAATTAACGCAGTTGAGATGCGATCACTGCGTAGTATGTGTGGGGTAAGACTGACTGATAGAATTCCGAATGCGGTAATACGAGCGCGCTGTGGTTTGAAAGAGGATGTTGTGACAAGGACTGAAAAAGGAATGCTTAAATGGTTTGGACACGTGGAGCAAATGAGTGAAGAAAGAATGACGCATCAAATATATAAGGCAAGTGTGTGTGGGCAAGCCGGTCGCGGGAGACCTCATAGAACATTCGTCGATCAAATTGGGGACGTTTTGAGAAAAGGAGAGGTCCGAAGCACCCGCAACCGGCGAGCATGTATGAAAAGAGTAATGAATGTAGAGGAAGCGCGTGAGGTTTGTAAGGATAGAAGCAAATGGCATTCTATTGTCTCTGCCTACCCCGACGGGAACAAAGCGTGAGTATGTGTGTGTGTGTGTGTGTGTAAAAGTAAAGTTATGAAATGGATTCGGATAATAAACTGTATAAAAACTACAACAAGTGGACATATAACAAAAATATTTGGTAGTAAAAATTCTCCTTGAGACAGAAAAACCTTCGTTATTAATAAGTTCAAGTTTTAATGGTATATTTTAAGC
>CATIXQ010000042.1:470300-485363 GCA_949711755.1 Leptidea juvernica
ATAATATATACCAGTGGGAGGCTCCTTTGCATGATGTACCCATCATGCGCCGTTGTGGTACCCCACAACGGCGCCTATTTCTGCCGTGAAGCAGTAATGTGTATTTCTGCCGTGAAGCAGTAATGTGTAAGCATTACTGTGTTTCGGTCTGGAGGGCGCCGTAGCTAGTGAAATTACTGGGCAAATGAGGCTTAACATCTTATGTCTTTTTAAGGTGACGAGCGCAATTGTAGTGCCGCTCAGAATTTTTGGGTTTTTTGAGTATCCTGAGCGGCACTGCGTTGTAATGGACATGGCGTGTCAATTACCATCAGCTGAACGTCCTGCTCGTCTCGTCCCTTATTATCATAAAAAAAATTACCTTTGCCCAGTTCCCCTGACATCTCTTGGTAATGAATTAAACTTCGATCCAATATCCCGACCCAAAGTGCTACTTCGATACCCACTAAGGCCCGAGTAATATGGGGTTCGAGAAGGCGCAGTGGCTTCAGTATCTGATGAGTAGTCCAAACTTCGATTCCTTCGAGCTGTGCCGAACTTGCTTCCATATGAGGACAGCCCCAACCCAGTTGTGCCATAACCTGCACCCAAAGTCGAACTTAGGCCAGCGCCAGTAAGACCAGATCCTAAACCTGAGAAAAAGAAACGATGCTTTAAAAACGTTACACAACAGCACGGTACAAAACTAAATATTAACAAAACTATTTATTTTTCCGAAACGACCTTATTTTTTCGCTTCTTGTTTTGCACAGTTTCAATTTTCGTGGACCGTGGTCCGGAGAATTAATATCTTATGTCTCAAGGTGACTAGCGCAGTTTTAGTGCCGTTCATTGTTTCTGGGTTTTTCAAGAATCTTGAGCGGCACTGTACATATCATAGTTTATTATACCTACCTTATGGCATACCTTATGGGTAGGCTATGACTTGAAATTATTTTGGATTTATCTTCTCGTACGTATTTATTGCCATATAAAACAAACTTACGGTCTATATTATTGCGGTTGATGGAAAAATTTAACTAATAAATTCCGTCGCAGCAACGAACCACCGTTCACATCATTACATATCTCAGTACAAACAAAAAATTGTGACAAAATATTATAAAATTTCTGGACTAGCAGTTTATACTCAATAATTAATAACTGTCACAGCTTCGTGAAGAAATAAAAATAATACTAAGGATTTATATACTCTGGGTATTGAAAAATACATAGTTTTTAAAATAAATAGTATTCGAAACCGTCATTCCATACTGAAAAGCGATTACGATTTTGTTTTGGGGAGCACGCCGCAGATATCACTCTGTATACTTCAATATATCGTGTAACGTTCCTAAATCTGACTTTTTTGTGTAACGCTAAAATATCTGACGCTTAACTCGAGTAGACAACCTTATTAAAAATAACAGTCTGTTTAATCAACACTATATTACCTGAGCTATTTATTCCAGTCCCCATTAAAGTTGAGCCTGTAAGCCCACTTAGTCCAGTAGACGATAGTCCTGATGGTAATCCGGATCCTCCAAGACCTGAACCAGAAAGGCCAGGTCCCGAGAGACCTGATGGCATCCCAACACCATAACGCTGATTATATCGAGAGAGAGTCGACGCTGTAAAAAACATTACGCAGATTATTACGAGTTTAAGGAGTTTCATGGACCGAGTTTCGCACCAACGTCTCCATTCTCCAAGAACTTGGCATAAAACAACGCCTTTCGGTGTTAATACAGAGTCGCATTCTTAAGTTCTTCGGACACGTCTCCCGGCGGGAGAGTGAATGCATTGAGCGCCTGAATGCATTGAGCGCCTTGTCGTTCAGGGCAAAGTGGAGGGTACCAGAGGGCGGGGAAGGTCACCCATGCGTTGGACCGAACAAATTAAGTCCGCTGTGGGCGGTCCATTGAATGAGTGCACAAGACTGTCGGCCAGCAGGGAAAAGTGGCGAAGTCTCGTGGGGCGCATCACATTGCCCCAAAAGATTCCACTTCGTGATGACCACGACCGCTCTACGACGAAGAAGAAGAAGAAGATTATTACAAAAATAATGTAAAAAGCGAATATAGTTAATGGTTCCGTAATATTTAAAAACAAGAGCCAACGTACTATGTGTATGTGAAATACAGCCCTTAGTTCCATAATTACAAACGCGGTCTAATAAAATTGTTTTACCTCCGGGAGCACCCGTGGCGGCGGATGCCTTGAGACTAGACCGTAGTAGGGAGTGTCTCCCAAAATCTGAATGTGTTTCCGCTCGTGGCAGCTGCTGCTCGGAGCCGGACCTCGGAACTCTGCCTCCAAAGCGGGTACTGTTATTTAAAAAATAGTATTAAATTCAATCTATAGCTATTATAAAAAGAGACAGGCATTAAAACGGAGTCCACTGGTAATTTCATATCTTCACAATAACATGGTATTAATATACACATTGTCTAGAATCTCAAGCCTTATAGAAGGGTACCGACAGACTAAAAATTAATAATATCTTAGGCAGAACTTGTGTCAGTAAAGCAATAGAATTGTTATAACAAAAATTAAAATTACTGAGTGATTCTAACGATTTTGCCAATTATTGTAAGATTATTTGTTGACTTATGTATTTTATGAATATAAGTTTCATATGTGCTAAGTATTATTTGATTATTAATGTGTTTGTGTAATATAAATAAAAATTACCCATTTCAGCAGGGCTGTAAATTATTTTAAAACATTTTTTCAGTTAACAATATTTTACAACAATAGTAATCCAATCAAGATAACCGAAAGACATAACAAAAAAAATATATAAAAGTGAAAGCACACGATATGAATGATATTAATCCATACAATCTGGCTAATGCTACTGTTTTACCACTACGATGTAACTAAAATTATGGCGTATCTCAGCTGTGTGTCTGGCGGGGATTATATTACACAGATTATTAAAGTTTGTTTGTTTGTTTTATTTATTCAGAGTATTGGTAATAAGACCATCAGTTCACACCAAAATAGAATAAAAGAAGAATATTTAAATAACTTTGCAATATACTCGATTATAAGAAAAAAAAGCCTGGTGGATGTGAATCATCGAAATTATTTTGTACAAGTAATAGGCACATAAATACACATTATGACAGGAACTAAATATGGCATGCTAAATAAATACAATATTACGAAATTTTTTCCAGAAAATGATGTAATACTTATATAATTGTTAAAATAATTATGTAAGTTCTGGTTTACCACAATAAACAGAACTTTTGAAATTCGGGTTATAATAAGGACAAATTTAAGAATGTAGGTACTAGGTTAGAATCACTGTTTAAGCATTTACTCAACAAATGAAAGTATAATAATTATTAGTATTACATTGTTAAAATAATTATATAAGTTCTGTTTTACCACAATAAAAAGAACTTATGAAATTTGAAGTTACCACAAGAGAAATTACAACGTAATACGTATAGATGGCGGTAACAACAATATAGCGTGGCGAAGCGTCGCCACGGTCTGTATCGCCACGCCAACAATCAGGTGTACCGCCTATACATGTTTCATAGATGTTCACATCAAAACCCCCGTTAGGTTTATGGGCAAAAAAATAACTTATGTAGGTTACTAGGTTAGACCTCCGTTTTTCAAATTTATTTTTCTGTTTTAGTGTTGACTAGAGCAAGGGTGCTCAAACGAATGATCGACCTTTTGATCGTGAGTGCTTTTTGAGTCGATCTCGAGAAAAAAATCCTATTCACAGATTTTGTTTAAGGTAACTAAAATCGGTAATCTTATGAAAAGTATGCTCAGGACATGCAGTGTTATGCAGATTCAATATCCAAAGTCACTCTTTAGTTTAAGAACGAACTGGCAATTTTGAATAGTTATGAGCTTTTTCATTGACATTTTAGAGCAGACCTACTAACCTTGACTAAAATATGGATATTATTGTGCGCAAAACTAATATCTATGTCATCGTGACACTCTACCTAGACGACAATCCTTCATCACACATACTTGAAGCCTCTCAGAGTCGATCGATCGTAGTCTAACAATTTTGAGGTAGATCGCCAGTAGTTCAACTGTTCAACCCCTGGGCTAGAGCATGTGTCTGTCTAATCTTTCGTAGTTATAAGTTGCTTACCTCCCACTGTCTGCCGGATAGAAGGAGTGGACCTTCTCAGCTAAGCTCTCAAGTGTATTGGGATAGGATCTCTCGTAGGGCACAAAATGTGTTGCCGTCGACTTGGGCTGTTCGGTTATCACGGGAGGCGGCGGTCGATAACTGGAAAAATATTACAAAATTACTGAGTAAATAAAAAAACACTGGTTAGGGATGAGCATTATTTGAAGAGTCGCAACATTTTAAATAAATAAATAAATAAATAGAATAAAATTACACAAGCGATTCCTTGAAGACCCTGTTAACAATATCTACGAGAAATTAAAAATAATATTTTAATTTTAACAAATGAAGTACAAATATTTATTTTACGAATTGTAGCTACTTTAAGTCTTTTTGGGATCCTTTAAAAATATGACATAGTATATTAATTGTAACTGGCCAGTTTTGTTTTCCGTTAAAATAAACAAAAGAGAAATAGAAAAACAAATGAAGAACACACATCACATTAAATAAATGACCGGCCCAATTGTCACATCAGTACAAAGGATTTGGCGATTAATCGCCAAATTCTGGCACGAAACTAGTCTCTAGACTAGACTTTATTTTCGTGCCAGACTTTGGCGAGTAAACATCTCCTGAGGATGCCTCGTATAGAGGTGAAACACGTGTTGAATTGAATTGACGAATCTTAACGGTATTTACACTCAAGAAGGCTCACAACATTTGGATATATAATTCATGATATACCTCCACGTGGAATGGTCGGAAGGCGGTCTGGAGTTGTAATACAAGTCCAGAGGATTGGAGTCGGGTGAGAGCGGGCCCATCTGCATCCGGTTCCTCTCTTCACGACCGTCTCCTACCGGCCTCACGCCACCGCCCGCTGTCGCACTTGATCGCAATGTGCCGTGCCTGCAAAGAGTTTAATAAAACAAAAAGCCCCAAGTCGCCCAAGAACCGTAGAAGGTTCCGTAACTGTAAGTAACATAATATAAAAGCTTAAAGATCTTTTATAATAATCATAATATTTCAGTTGATAGAATGAAAAGTAAATTGGGGCTTACGATTTATGACGTATTAAAAATAACTACTGACAAGATCTCGTTCAAAACAATTTTCGCTGGTAGTTTGCATGGTAATGTACATCAAATATTTCTTTTAGTTTTATCGTTCTCTTATTTTAGAAGTTACAGGGTGTGGGACACACATTTTACCACTCTGGTATTGTCTCTCGCGCAAACTATTGACTTTATAAAAAAATGATATTAGAAACCTCAATATCATTTTTGAAGACTACACGTATGGGTTTGAGGAAAAAAAATTGAGTTTCAGTTCTAAGTGCGCCCATTTTTATTGCTTTTTTCTCTTCTATTATGGTTTCGGAAAAAAGTGGCTGTGACATACGAACGGACAGACAGACATAAGGGTTCCGTTTTTGCCATTTGGTCACGGAACCCACAAAAGCGTGTGTGTCTCAGGACGCCCACAGAAGTAATAACGTAAACTAATTTGAACTATTTAATAATGAAATTGTTTAACTTTAGAAAAGCTTAGGTTATTACTTAAAATTTATGTATATTAATATGATGATATGAGGAAAGGTCATTAATTAATAAAATATTATATTGATTATATAATATATTTAATTCTTTGTTACAATCGAAATTTTTCATTGTTAATTTATTGCCACTGTCGAAGGAAATATTTATTTTTGCAATAAGGGACGAGACGAGCGGGACGTTTCAATAATTCTGAGCGGCACTACAATTGCGCTTGTCGACATAAGATGTTAAGTCTCATTTGCCCAGTACTTTCATTAGCTACAGCGCCCTTCAGATTGAAACACAATAATGCTTACACATTACTTCTTCACGGCAGAAATGGGCGCCGTTGTGGTACCCATAATCTAGCCGGCATCCTGTGCAAAGGAGCCTTCCACTGGTAAAAATAGGTTCAAATACGATGTAAATACGTTTCATGAAAAAAGACATAATTTTCTTAAAGGTATAGTGAAAACTAATACAATCTTTTAAAATTGGCAACAGAATTGGATAGTTAATATGGATATACTCGTATGAATAGAGTAAAATACAATAACTACAAGTTGCAACCAACCGGCACTTCAGTAAATACAAGGCCTCTCCAGGAAGTCCACGTGGGAGATCCACGGGTCGAATGTGGTTTTAAAACAATCTACCTCACAACAATATTATTATTACAGACACATTCATTAATTATAAGGAGAATTCGTGTGTTTTATTTCTTACTTTTGATCTTAATTTAGATTATTACGATAGCGTTTGATAAGTACATACAAACAGCGTTTCCTTATTATGGACACAACAAAGGCTGCCTGATTAGCTAGTAAAATATATATAGTTGTGGCTTAACCGTATGTCTATGTTTTTCATCCTAATACTCGTCTGAAGGGTTAACAAGTACACAAATTCGTCCAGATGCAATATACGTAATCACAGAATAAAATGATTCAATTTGTTTTTTTAACCAGTACAATATTTTCGCTTGATGATTTATCATTTGATTGAAGTGAATTAATGACATATTAATGTGATAATTCTAATATTGACAATGAAATATTTGCATGACGATTTATTGGCGAATCGTGCTGTTCATGTACCAATTGTTAAGAACTGTGTTTCCCCAAGATTCATTAAAATAAATAAATTTCAGTAAAAAACCGACATTTTCCAATGATTGCCATAAGTTAAGTTACTGCTTCATTCAAGTATCGTTTGTGTAAAAATTATAACTACGACTTACTGTGAATACATTCCGTCAACTCTGTCTCTATCATCATCATCTCGACAGTCCCTCTTCAAAACAACCACTGGAGGAGGCTTGTGTTCTGTCCGGGGCATGGATGGCGAACCCGGCCCAGATTTACCTATAATTATACAAATTATAAGATTTATAATAATGGGCATAAAATGTATCCTGGCGCATGCATCTTCTTCAGAGATTAACTACTTATACACTCTTAATGTTATTTTGTTAGTAACTATTTTAATTTGAGGCTGCTTTACTCTGTACTGAATGTATTCTGTTTTATATATTTCATAAATACCAAGAAAAGAGTATCTCAATCATGCTACTGTACTATTAGGGATAATTTTATTATAACCAGTGGGAGGCTCCTTCGCACCGGATGTGGGCTAGATTTTATGTACCACAATAGCGCCTTTTCTGCGGTGAAGCAGTTATGTAAGCATTATTGTATTTCGGTCTGAAGGGCGTCGTAGCAAGTGAAATTACTGGGGAAATGAGACTAACATCTTGTGTCTCAAGCTGACGAGCGAAAATGCCGCTGAGAATTTTTGGGTTTTTCAAGAATCCTGATTGGTACTGTATTGTAATGGGCAGGGCGTATCAATTACCATCAGTAGAACATCTGCTCGTCTTATCACTGTTATAAAGAAAATATTAGGATATATCTACACTGTTTATTTATAACATTAGCCTGTTTATAAATATTTTATTCGTTATTAATTGTTTTGAAATTGAATTGAATTAGTTCCACTCAAAGTAATTTTATAATATGTTGTCGACCAAACCCGATTTTAGGACAAACTAATTTTTCCTCGGCCAAATCAGTTCATCCTTTAGGCGATAGGGTAAGCCGGTACAGACTCGTCTAAAATCGGATCTTTAGAGAGGCAGAACTAGTATAAGCTATGCCAAACCAGTTTATCCTGAGGTGTAACTTAACGGGTTTTTGAAAGGCCGATAGGAAAAATAGTTTAACTTAGTCTGTACCGGTGTATCCTATCGCCTAAGGGATGAACTGATTTGGCCTAGGAAAAACTAGTTTGTCCTAAAGTCGGGTTTTGCTGATAACATATCTATATATATAAAAATGAATTGCTGTTCGTTAATCTCGGTAAAACTCGAGAACGGCTGGACCGATTTAACAAATTTAGGTCTTGAATTATTTGTGAAAGTCCAGAGAAGGTTTAAAAGGTGAATAAGTAAAACAATGCTCGGAATTAAATAAAAACAACAAATTTGTTTTTCCTTTGATGTGTTGACATAATTTCTATGAAAGAATATATTGATGCACGGTTTGACAGTTCTGCTGTGAAACAATTTCATTACGACAGCAGGGTGCATATTTTACGAAGTAATTCTTGATGTTATGATATATTATTGACAGATTCATAAAAAACCATTATTTTATTTATTATATAGAGAACAACGTCTGTCAGGTCAGCTAGTATAATATAAATATTATAAAATAATAATACAAAACTTCAGCTTAAGATTAGATTCAAAAGTTGAGAGATCTGACACGAAGAATCACACATTGCACGCTATTAAAAGCTTGTAAAATATACTTATACTTCACTATCTGGTTATTGGTCTTTATTTGGATGTTTAGACAGACATTAAGTTCAACTGGGCCTAAAGTGTGTCAATTATTTTATATAAAAACAAAATAAAAACAATTTAGTGCCTTAAACGAAACATCAATATTTGCAAACAGTTTTTTTTTATTTACGCAATTACAAGAAAAAATCCCTGAATTTTCACAGACAAACCCACTTCACGCCATATTAAAACAAACTCTATTATTATAAATAAAGTCTCTCTTATCTAACAGAATCATAACTTACTATTATTTAATATATTATATTAAACATTGTTACTCGAAGTTTACAAATATTTTAAATAAAATATTCTCTCATCATGTTAATAAATTCTACGTAATACTTATTATAAATTACATTTTATTAGATCCTATGCAAGCGGCTTTATAAAGAGCGTATGCTTTAAAGAATATTAAAAAAATTAATAACGTTTTTACTGCACGTTAGAGACTTGCATAAGCATTTTATAGCCAACAATTTAATTGTGTTTCAAAGCAGTGTTATGAGATTTGAAATTATAAGATAAACAGATATGCTTACAAACAAATATATGCACTGTTAATATTTAAACATACTGGTGTGTGTTTTATCGTGTAAGAGGATTACCTTACATTATTTGCGGTTTAAATATAAATGAAATACTTATAACATTACCTTTTCGTTGCCTCGTGCAGAGCAAAAGCCTTCGAGGTATCGACATGATTATAACAACATCATCTAGTGACATTCGACGTACATCCACCAAGTTTACGGCCAAGATCTCATCACCAACTTTTAGACAGCCACTGTTGTATACCGCTGATTCAAGGGCTATCCGAGATATGAATACACCATCAGTTCTTGCCCCTCCATCGCCTTCTCTGATGTACAAACCCAAGGTCTGGCCTGGTCGTTTCACTATTTCTACTAGCTGGACTACGTGCCTTGAATCCTGTAATTACATTAGTTAGCCAGTTTGATTTTTAACTTTATTTATAAAACAAGATTTGCAGAATAAGCTGTAAATTTATTGATATAGGCATTACTTTGCGGAAATCCATAATTATACAAATGATTTGAGTTTTCTTTAGTGTTAATTCCGCCAATATTTGTCTTTAAACAATTAGACACGTGTTTCGCCTCTACACGAGGCATCTTCAGGACGTGTTGTCTCGCCAAAATCTGGCACGTTTAAAGACAAATATTGGCGGTATTAACACTAAAGAAAACTCAAATCATTTGTAGAATAAGCTGTATTAATTTTAGGATGGTGGTGGAGTGTTCAATTTTCGAGAGTTATGAAATAAGATAACTAAGTAGTCTCAATTTTTTTTTCTTAAACTTCATATTTTAAATATATTTTTTTCTTCTCATTTTCTCAACATTTAACTATTAGTTACTATATTTTTTTTTACAATGAACTATGTTTATCACACTTATAAATGCCTGCTTACTCCTATAAAGGCATGTCTTATTGTATTATCCCTTAAGTACTATAGTTATAATTTTAAAATCTGAAAAAATAAATAATAACTTAATATTTAGAAATGTTGTCATGATTATAATAAATTACATAATAAATTAAGCTCAATCGTAATAGCAAAACCAAGTACTTCAAAGCTTTCTCGACTGCGATTCAGAGATTCAGTACAATATTGAATATTTTATTAAAAAGAGCGCAAAAAAAATGCTGGGAGAGTTTCTCGCGCCGCTTCATCTGTCTCAGAGCGCCATTTGTTTCCGAAACGGTAGTAGTATCTAGTATATTAGAAATGACATCTAAAAGTTTAAAATTTTTTTCTAAAAATTCTAAAGGAATCTATTTTGAGAAAATAAATTCCTTTTATCGGCTGACAGACCTATTTATCGCATAAATTCTGTTACACCGCATGAATCTTCATCTAAGCACAGCACATAGTTCAGATGACGAGCTGTTGGTGCGCAATGTGCATCCGAACTATGCTCGTCTAGATCGCACTCGCAATTCCTATTATCTAGGCCAGCATACCGAACAATAGGGCCAGACTCGAGAGCGCTTTCATTTGATCGCTACTAGGTTACGAGCTGAGTATCCAGGTCAACAAAGAGTAATAAATTACCTGTTTTAAAAACAAATTAAATGACTACATGGAATATGTAAATATCGATGAACAATTTGAATATCAAAGCGTCTTCAGCTTTAGACGGTGATATGAACTCATTTGCAAAATAAATTTGAATCATGTACGTTCAGCTTTGAGAGTCTTTGTTATATTTTTGTGTGATCTGAAGTCTCATGACTATAAATTTTAAAGTTTAGAAGAATTCGCTGTTTTAAATTTTATTTTATACCAAACTGAATAAATTATAAAGTGAAGGATAATATAATATTTATTAATGAAGTTGTTTGTTCCTACTGCTAAATGGGTGGGAATAGCGCGGGGCGAGGAAATACGATACTACTAACTACTTCGACGGACAGGTGGCTGGTGGAGCAGGGATGTCCTCGTATGACGACCACGTACTGGAAGATGGTTTAGTCAAGTTCGCCGGAATACGTTGAATGAGGGCAGCGCAGGACCGATCGTCGTGGAAATCTTTGGGGGAGGCTTTTGTCCAGCAGTGGAAGTCTTCCAGCTAATGACAATAGTGATGATGATGAGGAACTATTATTGAAAATGTAGCAATGTTTTGATATCACCGTGTTCTTTTTTCATATTTTTTTTCTCATAAAAGTGTTCAGTTATGGTTTCTGATATGAGACTAGAAATATTCTTTGATATGAGTAACAACTTTTTGGTAATTTTAAAAATAACTGTGTATATGTGATGTATATATCACGTCTATTTTTCCAACTCTAGATTAGGGACTTCGATTTAACAAACTTCCCCGAGAGCGCTTCGAGAACATTCTCTCTTATTCTTGGTTTTCTAGAAATGTGTTTTGAACAGTCGACCTCTACACCGAACCGAGGTCGCACAAACCTTTATGCTAAACGTTCTATAAGTACAGTCGATTGATAGGTTATATATATATATATATATATATCATTATCAATTAAATCTGAATATGTATTACATTACCTGTAAAGCGAAAAACTTTTTGGCGGCCTCAATGTTATTCCGTCCCACTTGTCTTAATTCCAGAATTCGGACAATCATTTCACCGCGACGCTCCACCGCCTAAAAACGAACAATTATTAGATATTTTTGTTACACAAACTACATTTGAAAACAAAATTTATGAACTATGCGGGACAGGAACCCGCGACCTCTCGCGTTCCGTGCGAGCGCTCCTTCTTTTTATTACCTTAGAGTTGAACAAGACATACAAGATTTATCAACGATACCTCACTCGAACGGTTGGCTCAGTGGAAAGAGCGCTCGCACGGATCGCGAGCGGTCGCGGGTTCAAGTCCCGCATCGTTCATAAATTTGGTTTTCAAATGTTACTTGTGTAATTAATCCCAGAAGTGAGGGTGATACCTTGAAATATAACAAATAGTTTAGATTATTGTAAATCAAATAGTTACTAATAATATTATAAATATTTGTAATGTCTGTTATTTTGTATGTTTAGATAAGGACAGCAATCTATCTATATATATGTAATATACATTGATATACAAAAAACCGTAATATATTATATTAAGTCTCAAAAGGAAATACTAAAATCCAAATAAATTATGCACAGGATAAAATCGTTTATATAGAAATTAAATAGAAATTCTCCTCTAGGAAAATCTTTCATATATATTATTTATAGATTATGAATTATGATTAAACAAAAAATAATAGCCCACATATCATATAACCGCAAAAACTCGAAAGTTAATTAACCATACTTTCCGTTTAATACTGCATCAAAAACATATTAAATGCCTTTATAATATAGGTCATCAGAAATAGTAAATTTAATAGTATTTAACGAACACAAATACCCAATTTATCAAAAACAAAATAATTGCTGAGAGATGCGAGACAAATATTTCCTACTTATTCACCCCTGATGTACAATTCTGATCCAATTTTGATCCGTAATTTGTTTTTCATGTTATTAGCTTTGATCAGCGAATTTGTTTTATATTTACATAATTGAAGTCTCGGAAATCCAAATTCTGAAGAAAATGTACAGTTATTATTTTTTGGAGTGAAAATTTTTTTTGCCGCGTTGGGCACTTATTGGTGGAGGAAAATCTTATGGGTTCGCGTAGCCGACACACTCATGACTGGCGATGAAAAAATATATAATATATTGTTAGACACTTTTTGGATTTATGAAATCTCCTGAGTTTGCGTCACCGAAACGCTTAGAGCAGTATATCTGTAGCTATACCGCTGACGTATTGTGCAACATGAGTGCTGTGTCTATCTTATAAGTGAAATTGAATGGATTTAGTGAAAAGTTCAATGTGTATATACGGTTCATTGTTAAAATAGTGTTCTTATTTGATTAATATATTACTGAAAATAAGTTCGAAACATAAATTGAAATTAATAATTTAATACTAAAACTTCTAAACTATTTTTTTTATTTCTAAGACCGTGGCAAGTAAAGTATTTTTTATATTTTATATATAAATGTTTTATTTACCTCAAGCGCCGCGGCTGTCGTTGCGTCATGGTCGTTTTCCACCAACTCAATTTGTCTAAATATTTCATTGCTCACACCTGATACCTTTAACAAAATCAAAATATATATAACATCACGACCACCAAACAGTTTTCATTACATATAAGAAATTGTTGTCAAATCTCGAAAACTACAGCCCATTTATGGAGGGTAGAGGCAAGGAAAATCATCTCATATGGGAGAAAAGTTGAAGAAGTGTCCAGCTTATGTCGTAAATATTAGTTCAAAAAGCTTCCACAATAGCGCTGGTGTACGCACAGGGTATGGTATGAAGTATGGTGAATGTAGCAATTAAAAACGAATTGAAGTATGCCGAGTTAAAAAAAAATATCATTGTCGTCTAAAGTAGTTAATTATTGAAAATTTAAGTTACGTTGCACAAAATAATGTAGTAAATATAACCTTAAAGAATTATTATAGGGAAACGTGCACCTAGAGTTATTAGTATTATTTTATATTTGTCGCTCCTTTTAAGATTTACCCTGATGCTAGTGTGGGGCCACCCTAGTTTAATGCATTTTGACGAACACTTTTTCCTATACACAGATGATTCTCCTTACCCTGCATAAGCCCAATGTTAAATTCAAGCTACAAATTGCATACGACCTTTTGCAGACCCTTTGTATCGATACAAATAAAAGTAGCTAATTCACACGTGATCTGCTGATACTACAAAATAGTTTAGTTAGTTAACAGCAAGTTTAGAGATACTTATTGCATCACATTTTCTGTAAGATGCCTGAGTTTTGGCGAAATTAACTGACATGTGTAAAATATTAGCTTTAATCTCATAAAAAGCATTTAAGTTTAGTGATTTTTGATGTCTTAAAAATTAAATTCAAATAAGATTAACATTTGCAGTCTTCTAAAGCTACAAAAACAACGCCACCTAATCTGAATATTTTGCTTGCAGCGACGTCGTGGGAGGAGTCGTTCCATTCGAATGTCCATACATCATGCTCTTGATCGGGCACTGCTCATGGTGGTTGGACGATACAGTCATCCACAATACTGTTTTTGTTGTTCAATTTAAGTTTAATAATATCACGCTTAAAAGTTAAAACATGTGGGCATAATAACTATATGGATGTTGATAATTAATTGATGAATATAATAGAATTGCAATATATTTATTTACCACAGGGAGTGACAATAACATATCATATTGCGTAAAGGGGCTATGACATGGGAAGAAGAACTAATAAGAAACTCCTAGCCCGACTTCTGAATCATAATATTATAATAAAATTGCTTAGTCTACCATAATTCTATACAATAAAGGTGATCTGAGCAGAAGCTGACTAGAACCATGCATCATTATCCTCAACAATCTACTTACTATAGTAAACCTTGTTTGTTAATTAACCTTCAATATTTCTTAAAGTGCACAGTGATGATTACCAGTTGGAGGTTCCTTTGCAAAGGAAGCCAGCTAGATTATGGGTAACACAACGGCACCTGTTTTTGCCGTAAAGCAGTAATATGTAATATATATCATAATTTTTAGGTTTTTCAAGAATCCTGATCGGCACTACATTGTACTGGGTGGGGCGTATCGATTACCATTAGCTGAGCGTCCTGCTCGTCTCGTCCCTAATTTTCATAAAAAAAGTCCTATTATAGTATAGCATTGTATTGTGAAGTTGAATACCAACACCTATAAAGGAGCCCTTTACCCTAGCTAACCTAAACAGACTTATTCTTTTTCCTTGAATTAAATGAATTCAAATCATGTATTTACTATACTAACTTATAATCTTAACAATTTTTTATTTAGTTACATTTATGATTGTTACAAAGAAACAACTCCAAGAGGCCACCACAAGCAATGACATAAACGTGATCATGTCTATTAGTATACACGGACTAGTAAAAAAATAAGGACTCCGTGTCACCTTACATAACAGTGTAGCACCAAAACAAGCCGATTAACGTGTAAATACATAGCCCCACGCACACACTTACACTACTAGCCGATAGGCGGCCATTATG
>CATIXQ010000042.1:485763-609302 GCA_949711755.1 Leptidea juvernica
CCGGAGCTCGGCCCGGCGACGCCGTCAGGTCCGGCGCCGCGCGACCGTTCTCCTGTGAACAAGCACCTTTATAGTTCGCTTTTATATATTCGCAAGCAAGCACTCAATCACTGAAGCGTGGTGTTTGATAGTTACAATGGCATGTGTAGGCTTCCGTACAGATCTTGAGCAGTATACAATTTGTATGTGTATTTTTTGCTTCGATTGATTGGATGTTCTTCTGTCTACACGATGTGAATTTCACTATCACATCTATAACCTTGATATTCTGGAGAGATCATTATGGAGCAGTATGTGCGTATGTGCAAGTATAGAGCATTTAGTGCAGAATTGCACTAAACTGATTTTTGTTTATGGAAAAGGAGGACAATAGAGCATATGGGTGACACATTCTCTTGCAACACCAGAGGAAACACAGGAGCGTTGTCGGCCTTTGAGAAAGGTGTACGCGCTTTTTTGAAGGTACCCATGTCATATCAAAACACCACACAAGGAAGCTCATTCCACAGCTTTGTAGTTCGTTGAAAACCGCACTGCGAAGGATCGCTACACATCCAGATGGTGGGGATGATATCCTAATTTGTAGCGTGTTTTGCGAAGATGGAATTCGGTGGCAGGAATCAGGTGATCAGCTCTTCAGAACACTCCCCGTGACAAATAGGGTAAAGTGTATCTTTATGAAGTGACGTCTCTACACAACGCTAAGTGATCCAGCCGTTCACAGAGTACTGAGTCCCGGACAATTCGAGCTGCTCTGCAAGACCAGGGATGACAGCAATACTCCATATGTGGCAGGATCTACATGCGATTGCCGTGCTCTATTTATGACGGACAATTTCTTCGAAGTCAATTTGGCTTTGCCTTTCAGATTTGAACTGATTACGACATTATGGACCTAATTAGGAAAAATGATGGTTACTTCTAGCTTGAAATATTGATTTAAAACAGTGGTAATGTTTTGGATTGAATCTCTGTTTAATTTAACGAACAACGGCCGTTAATGTTATATAGCACTTCGTAAAATGTAATATTAACAAACTGGCATTTCAATTTTAATATTCAATTCACACCATAAACTTAGTATACTATCGTAATAGAAGAATCCTGTGTGAAAATAAGATAACTAACCTTAAATAAAAACCTAGGTGTGAGAAAGAGACGGAATAGATGAGGACCTTGAAACCGTTTTGAAACAATTTTGTGTCCATTAGTCTCCTGTCAAATTAGACCGCGTTTTAAGTTTTTTTATCGTTGATTTTATCGTCGATATTAGTTTAAAAATATAATGGTGTCGTGTTATGTATTAGATTGTGTTTTTAGATATAGCAATAATCGAACTAAAGAATCATTTCACTGGTAAATACTGATTCTTCAATACTACTTTCGTGATGTGTACATTGAAGTACGAAAATACTAAATATTACATTATATATTCTCAGTAAACACTGTTTTTTCTATGACGCCGTTTATCAATACTTGTCATAGGGATTGTCTAAAAGCAAAGTACTACACACTTCACTACCTCACTAACACACACGAACATTTTAAATTTTATCTTGCCGTAATGAGGAGAGTGTTTGTTTAATATGCTAGCATACAAAGTTAACACACACAAACACACCAACACAACAACTCACACACACATTTTTGCTTATAAATACTGTATTGATATTTTATAATGCTTCTTAAGCTTTGTAGTATACATGTGTAATGTTTTACAAATTCCAATTCTGAAATAATATAAAATCATTTATTAATAAAATCATTGTTACAAATCAATCTCAAGTTGAGGTCCTGGTGGTCTGTGATAGAGGGTCAACCTACTTCAGAAACTAGGTCCTCACAAATACTAGCTGATAACATTATGTAACACTTATGTAGGTACTGTACTTAATTACACAAGTTTAATTTGAAAAAAAATAACGATGCAGGACTCGAAGCCGCGACTTCTCGCGTTCCGCGCGAGCTCTCTTCCACTGAGCCAACCGTTTGAGTGACGTAAAGTTCAAAAATGTCTTTGTTCAACTCTCAGGTTGTGGCTTCATCTACAGGATCTACTAAAGACTTGATAACCTGTTCAACACCTATATTTGCATATTAGGAAATTGACTTGAGATGTCGCTCTTTCAAATCTAAACGCATCGTTCGTAAATTCTGTTTTCAAATTTAATTTGTGTAATTTATCCCAGAAGTGAGGGTTATCGCTTAAAAAATCATTATTATTATTATTGTATTTACACACTAGCTGTTACCCACGACTATCTCTCATCGTTAAGGCACCATTCCTTAGAAAAGATTTCATCCAACCGTTTTTTCTGTGACTGACTTTGCAAATCATAATACCACGAAATAGTATTTAAATTTTTCGGCTTCCTATATAGCCTAGGACAATCAAATATGCGGCTTTTTATTGATTAAAGAATTTTCAAAATCGGTTCAGTAAATCTAGAGATTACCTACTACAACCTGACATACTTTATAATATAAGTATATCCATACGTTATGAGATCTCTTGGAATAAATTCCGCTTAATTCAAGTCCTTAATCTATACGACACGTGAATCCCCTTTATTCCGTGATTCCTTTGCCTTTAAAACGGGGCATTCTCAGATGTTGACTCGCCAACTTCTGGGAAGAGACTTTTAGGCTCAAGAGAACTCATAACGTTTGGATGGTTATGGATTTCCGCAAAGTAACTTCTAATTCAATAAAATATAAGTATAGATTTTATTTGTATGACTATTCCCATCCTAGCTTCCTTGACCTAAAGAATCAATAAACTGTTATTTAATGTATCGTATGTCGGACACACTACACGGAGGGGAATGCAATAAACAACGAGAAAAGGCGATCAAATACAGTCCACGCTGTGTTGCTATCAAACGACGGAATTAGTTTACAGGCTAAACAAAATCTAATATTATCTCGAGCTGCCTTTGATTAAGTTCTTAGGAAATAAGGCTCTTGCTGCTTGTAATTAAATTTCTAAACGCATTTAAGCATGCAATCTAAAATATTTACTATTGTACGTTTCTTTTGCTGTTCCTAGAGAAAAAACAAAAAATTTACTGCTGATTCAAAGTCAACAAAGTAAACATTTAAAGTGTATTGTTGTAAGTGTATTTAAATTTTGAAACATAGATCATACTAAATTTGCTCGTAACGCGCTCCCTCGGAAACTCTTTTAAAAAATAATCCGTGCAAGACTGTGTCTTTAAGACGGCCGTGTGTTTGAAGTGAATACGTGTTTTATCATCATCATCATCAGCCGGAAGAATTCCACTGCTGGATAAAGGCCTCTCCCTAAGATCTCCACGATGGTCGGTCCTGCACTACTTCCATCTGGTGATCTTGCCAGTCAGTCCATCTTGTGGGGGGCCTACCAACACTGCGTGTTCTGTAACGTAGTCGTCATTCGAGGACGTCACCGGTCATGTGTCCATCGAGCTATGTGCCCTGCCCACTGCCACTTCAGTTTTGCAATCATTTGGGCTATGTTGGTAACTTTGGTCTCCTCATACTGATTCGATCTCGCAGGGAAACTCCGAGCATAGCCCTCTCCATTGCCCTCTGAGCGACCATGAGCTTTCTCATCAGGCTCTTAGTGAGCGACCATGTCTGCGTATCATGGCAACACACGCCGGTTGAATTCCTTCGTTAGTAGATACTGTGGTATTTTAGACGAGAAGGTTTAACGGAGTTTCCCTAACGCTTCCCATCAGAGTTGGATTCGACGAGTGACCTCTTTCGCCAAATTGGACCTGCCTAACTGGATTGTATTATTATTTATCTATTTATATAAGAGGGGGCAAATGGGCAAGAGGCTCACGTGATAGGAATTGGTGAGGCGGCCGCCCATGCACATCCCACAACACCAGGGATCAAAAGACTTATGGCCAACCTACCTAACCCAAGTTTATAGATCCCTAAGTCGTATGGGGTCGGGAAAACTGCAGCCGGTAATTGATTTCACAATGGCTGTGCGAGGAAAGAAAGTTCTTGTATAACGCGCGGTTGTAGAATGCCAGACGTCAACATGATGCGGTTAGAATTCGCATAATGACGTCATGTCCGGTGGTGAAATTTAACTGTAGGTACACATCGATATTTTGTTTGACCGTAGTATATGTGTGACATAATCATCTTGAACACTAAGAGCGCTTTCGCACTACGTCCAATCAGAGTCCGATCCGTATCCGTCAAAACACGCTCTGGAGTAATCCTAAAAACATTTCTACGGGTGACGGAGAGAATTCAGATGACGGAAGCCGGATCTAGTGCGGAAACTACCATACAAATAGTTCTACGACTACTTCGGACCTTGTTTTCATGCATACGGATCGGGCTCTGAATATTTTGTTGCTGATCGTAGTGTTTTCCATTTTTTTTGGACCAGGAAAGGAATCAACACAACTAGCTATCTGTGGTCATCAGCAAAACCAGTAGTTTACTATGCATTGCTCGTTCTGAGAATTGCAATCAAGTGGTATATTTAAAATATTGAAACATTTGATGTAGAAGATAAACACCAAGCTACAACACCAAACTCTATCACCATATTTTGTTGTCTTCACTTTTCTGAATTGCCTCCAACTATTGAATCGAATTCAAAGACGTACGTAATCACCACCGCTTGAAACACAAGAGGAATTACAGGAGCGTTATCGGCCTTTTACTAAGGTTAAGATGTTTCTTTTGAAGGCACCGATGACGTGGTCATGGAAACATGACGCAAAGAAGTTCATCCTACACTTTGGTTGCACGTGGAAGAAGGTTTCTTTAAACAGCGCTGCTGACACAACACATCTTGGTCATGTAGATGACATTTAAATCTGTGGTGTGTGGTATGAAGATGGGTTTTGGCGGAAATCAGGTCGAAAAGCATTTCAAAAGGCAAAATAATGAAGATTGAAACGACGCCGTTGACTGAGTACTGGGTCCCTGACAATTCCTACCTAAGTAAGTCTTTGGTGGAACAATGTATATGCTTTTACACCGAGATCCCGGAAAATGTTCAAAGCAAATGTATTAAGCAATTCAAACACGTTTCAACGATTGTTCAAAAACGGTTGTGTGGTAAGGTACTATTATATAAATGGCTTTCTTAATGATACCACACATTGGGAATGGCTTTCAAATAATAAATTTTATTGAACGATATTACATTATAACGATATTTTTATGAGAAAAAAGAAGCCCGCTGAGTTTCTTGCACCCGTTCCTCTCAGGTCTGAAGCATGCTGTTTCGCGTGGGTGGTTGGTAGTTTTTGACTTCCAAAAAGGGATTTCTTAAACTATTTTGAATAAAAATATTTGAATTCTAATTCAAAATTCGAAATTTAAATCGATCTATGTGAATTGACTTGAATTCGAATCGCTTAAGTATGTATAAGTCGGGTGCACCGCTGTGTGAAGAGCAGATCAGCTTATATCAATCGGGACTTAGCTTAAACCTTGACTAAAATTAAGATATTTATTACTTAAGTTTATTAAGTTTTAATTTTTCATTTATGTCGCCAAGGCTATCTGAATCCCAATATTAATTAATCATATTTTGCGGTACATGAAAGCTTCCATAAGGCTGAGATCTACACAGCGTGCTTAGACTTTGCTCAGACTTTACTTACGTAAAACTTAGTTGAGTGTGAGCAAATGCAAATAGACGCAAAATCAGAAAATTTTAGGAACCAACTTCAACCTGTTACTCTTGTGTTACAGTGATGCGGACGCATCTTAAAATTTCACTATCGTCATTTTTTCATAACGTGTCTATAGTAGTATATCTTCAAAAACGAAATAAATATTGTACCAAGCTAACACTCAGCTAAGTTTTACGTGAGTAAAGTCTGAGCAAAGTCTTAGTGCGTTCTATAGACGACCTGTATAGCCGAGTGGTTAGCGATCCTACCTACTAAGCTAGAGGTCCCGGGTTCGAATCCCGGTAGGTGCAAGCATTTATATGATGAATATGGATGTTTGTTTCCGAGTCATGGATGTTTAAATGTACAACCCATAACACAGGCTATATATGCTTAACTTGGGGCAAGATAATTTGTGTAAAAAAAAAAGTGTGTCAATATAGATCTCAGCCTTAGTGTTTGAGCTATATGTCTTATAATTGTTTGTAAGTATCTAGAAGCACGTTTAAGTAACAATGTGAACGCTTAGAATTTGGCGGTCGATCGGTTGCGGAGACAGGGTAGGTGCGGGGTTGTCGGGACGGGGTTGTCGGGTCGCGGGGCGTGGGGTTTGAGCCCTGACCCAGTTTCTCCAGCCCGCCCTCTCGCGTACGCACGAGGTCACTGTACTGCAGTTGCAAGCTTCCGAATACCGCAAAGGTGATTGCACTTTCTTTAAAAAATATCGGTCTTTTATAACTCGAATATTTCAATAATCATAGGGTTTTTCTGACTCCATCTATGCAAAAAGTAGGTCTATGGACATACGTTAGTTTACTAGATTATATAATATTATATAAAAATTATCTATACCAGTGGGAGGCTCCTTTGCACAGGAAGCTGGCTAGATTATGGGCACCATAACGGCGCCTATTTCTGGCGTGAAGCAGTAATGTGTAAACATTATTGTTTCGATCTGAAAGGCGCCGTAGCAAGTGAAATTACTGGGCAAATAAGAATTAACATTTTATGTCTCAAGGTGACGAGCGCAATTGTAGTGCCGCTCAGAATTTTTGAGGTTATCAAGAATCCTGAGCGGCACTGCATTGTAATGGGTAGGGCGTATCAATTACCATCAGCGGAACGTCCTGCTCGTCTCATCCCAAATTTTCATTAAAAAAAACTCCATTGCATAGTAAAACAAATTGCGTGCGTACAAAGTACACATGTCTGAAGTGAAACTTCTTTAGCAAATAAATTTTTAAATATCGTATAAATTTATTCTAATCTCTTCTCTAAATCTAATGTTTTTTATCAGTAATCAGTATTAGAAATTATTAATTATTTTATATTTTATTTAAAATACAAATAGTAGGTACATTAAATTCTCACATGACGAGTGGCAAATAAAATGGCACATGTGATTTGAAAATATTAAAATTTCCTAACTTTCAAACGAATTAACATAAAAATTATAAATTAACCAAAAAATAACAAATATATTACTTAATCTGAACAACTGCTTAGTATATGATGATTTACAAATTTATCACAAAATGTTTATTCATTAATTTAACTCACTGTTTATACACTGTATGAAACTGTAAATAAATTAAAAACATCTGCATTTACTGGTACAAGATGTTATGCGTCAGAATTGCCATCTAAAGTTCTAATATTTAACTATTAAATGAATACATCAATTAATAACGTGTAATTTTTCATGATCTCCTTTTCTCTCTCGCTCTCTCCCTACTCTCGCTCCATGGCTATGTGCTTCATATTACTTTCAGGCGCGCAAAGAAATGAAACTTCAAAAAAATCACGATAAAATTTGCTATACCTACACGAGTATCACACATTTCAATAAAATACTTATTCAGCTAATAAAATGCAATACAAACTATAGTCTGTAAATTTGTCTTCAATAATTCGTCGGAATAGGAATAATCAATAAAATTTTACCTTTAAAAAGCTAGTTGGAACTTATATTACTTAAATCGAAATCGATATCGAAAAATTGTATTTACAAGTCTTCCGAAATTTAAACCGTTAAATCTTGAAACCTGATTAATTACGAGGCATACAAATTTATTTATCTTTTAAAGCTGAGATGCAACATTATGTGAAGATAGTTTCTTGTGTCTGTAGTCTTTCAATTATTTATTAATAACACGGCTTTAATTAAAGTAAGTATAAATGGTATAAATTAAATCTCCTTGTCTTTCAACTTTTTAAGAATATTTGTTATATACTGGATGTCCTACAATAGGTGGGACAAACAAGGGCAAACGAAAATAACATATTTTGTCTATGACCTTTCAGATAAGCAAAAAAAGTATATACAGGAAGTCCCAGAAAGAATGGATAATCCTTGAACCCCGCACGGGACAGCTCTCCAGCGCTCAGAAAAAATATCTAAAAAAAAATCCAAGTGATACCCAAACGATGATTTTTTTTTTTTGAAATACATACATTTTTTTTCACTTTACTTCACATTCATGTGCACAATGCCTACAAAGTAATGAAATTTGTGGCGATTTTGGTGTCATTTTATTCCTGATAGACTATTATACTAGAAATACATTAAATAATATAAGTATCTATGATACTTTTTTCAAAAACAAAATAAGAACTTGAGTTTTTGACATGAAATTTGATACGAAAATAATTTTGGCATAGTTTGAGAGTGTTTCATGTAAAAAAAAGTATGGAAACGTAAGTGGCCAGCTATTTTTAAAAAATGCGCAGTTCATACAGTTTACAAAATGGTATAATTCATCATTTTATTTAATACCATTACGAAGTTATTGCTATTGAGATGAAGATAGATGAAGATTTTTTTTTTAGATATTTTTTTCTGAGCGCTGGAGAGCTGTCCCGTGCAGGGTTCAAGGATTATCCATTTTTTCTGGGAGACTCTTTTTTATTTATCTGTTAATTATTCCATAAGTTAATTATTATTAAATTTTACTTCAATCGCGCGTAAATATTACACGCACACACTCTTTTTGTTCATGGCACTAAATCCAGCTAGTTGACTGTTACAGCTTGCTGGAGCTTATATATCCTGCTTTTTTCCTGATTTAATGATTTAATTTATGTCTATCTCCACAATATTGGCTGTCTCTTTTTATATAAGTATTTTTCATTTTTATGTCAAATATTTATTTATATACGTCATCTCTCTAGGGCTACACGCGCTCATCAACTTTTTGCCTTAAAAAAGTGTCGTACAAATGCTGGCATGCGCTCTCCAATTCATAGGATGGTCTCATCTTATAACCAAAACTTCCTTGACATTGACATACTAGAAACAAGAGTGGGTACCTTTAAGAAACTGATATTTAACAAGTTGCATAAAATAATTTCGTAATCTTTGTGACTAATATTGTTATATAATGTGGATAAGTTTTAATATATATATTTATATGATTCTATGTATGTGTATATGTATGTATTTTAAAACCTTTGGGATAAGGTGAGTTTAGTGAATTTGTTTCTCCAACACAAATAAGTAATCTGTGGATAACGTAGTTGATTATACATGTATTTATATTGTAAGAATTGTAATTATTAAGTAAGATGTCATGTATAGTTGTTTGTTGTTCCCAATAAATAAATAAATAAATAAATTGCATTTTGTTTAAAATTACCACGTAGCATAAATCTTGTTTACTATGTTAGAAATAAGGAAACTATAGGTTTTTAAGTAATTTTAAGTATGAATTGTTAAAAGTTTTGTATAACCGTTTATTTCTGAAATAAATAAATAAAAACATTTATTGAAGTAGGCGATACTTTGCGGAAATCCATAATTATCCAAATGTTTAGCGTTTTCTTTAGTGTTAATTCCGCCAATATTTGTCTTTTGAACAATTCGACACGTGTTTCGCCTATACACGAGGCATCTTCAGGACATGTTAACTTGCCAAAATGTGGCACGAGACATCGTCTGTGCCACAATCAGTCTAAAGAAATAATCTAAATAAACTCTAATGATCTCCGAGAATGCCAGCTGGTGCGAAAATGTTTGCTCTCTATTCAAAGCACCCACAGAAGCAATATTGATCAAACGCATACAGCAAGGAATACAATATGATCTCATTTTTATTTATTTATTATTTTATTTGAATTCGTCTCGTATTATATAATTAATAGATATTTATCAATATTCAATAATCAACATATTCTGTAACCCTGGATATAATTCAAAGGATTTTATTTACAGCCATTATACCTTTGTTAAATGGAAAATATTGTTGTCATTAGTACTTCAGTAAGATATTATTGAGTCGCCTTTGAAAATATTGAATCGGTTCATTAAATATTAATATAAAAGTGGGACAAGCCCTTGAAAGAGTACTGACACAGTGACCTATAAGACCCGTCGTTATGTAAGGTACTACTATTATTTCAAGTCAAATTCAATGTTCTGTTATTATCTTTATCTATATCTATCTATCTTTATATATTAAAATGAATTGCTGTTCGTTAGTCTCGCTAAAACTCGAGAACGGGTAGACCGATTTGGCTTATTTTGGTCTTGAATTATTTGTGGAAGTCCAGGAAAGGTTTGAAAGGTGAATAAATAGGAAAATGCTGCTAAATTAAATAAAAACAACAAATTTGTTTTTCCTTTGATGTTTGCATACATAATTTCTTTGTAAGAATTTATTGACGCACGGTTTGATAGTTCTGCTGTGAAACAATTTCATTACGACAGCAAGGACTTATTTTACGAAGTAATTTTTGATGTTATGGTATATTATTGACAAATTCAAATAAAAACATTATTTTATATATTATATACAGAACAACGTCTGTCGGGTCAGCTAGTATTATATATTTTCTTAAAACATATTTCTATTTATGATGACAAATTCTCAAACCCAAATGTTATTTATTTGACCATGCAGCCCAAGATGTGGGTTGAAAATTAAAATCCCTCTTTTCAATTTCAATTAATGTCAATCTTTTATAGCGTCATATTTTAACAAATATTTTTAAAAAAATCTATGCAAAGTGGAGCAAGAAAATACTCAAATTTACAACTTACTTAAGTGAAAAAAATGCAAGTTAATAATAAAATAAACTCATTAGTCCTTGAATACAGTGGATGCATCAATTCACACATACTGTAAGAAATAAAAGGTAATTATACAAACATTTTAACTATTTGAAATATTTAATTGTAAATTTGAGAAGAAAAGCTTGCTTTTGATAACAGGTTCATCCAGCCACCAATAGTTAAATTTATTTGGTCAAACTCTATGTCTCTTTGATATTTATCATGTTTTCAATTTAATAGAAATTTCATGTATTTTAATTTAGCACAGAATCAAATATTCATAAGTAACTCATAATAAAATAAGCTATCTGTAAGTCAAAATCCTATCAAGAAATAAGTTTTTCGACTCGTTTCAACCAAACATTAATATTACAGAAGACATTAAAACAGTGAAAACCACATTCGAATCGTATCCACATCTCTAATCGTATACATACCTCTAAAAGCCAATAAGGAAATTGCTTTTTGCTATAGAAATAAAAATAAGCTCATTTACCGGTTCGACGTAAAATAAATAGTAATAATGTCAGTTGTGTACTCAGCAGCTCCCCGGCTGTCCTTCATCTAACGAGGAGCTTCGACTAAGAAATATTTATCTTGTCGCGAATCATGTACAATGTCGTTTTCGAGAAGCGAAATGGGATGGGCTTACATTATGACCTGTATTCCGAGCGTGCGACGTAACAGTAAAAAAGAAATTTTATAATCCAAACGTGCTTATATCAACCATGCAGTTTCAAACAGGACAGAAGACGTGACAGTGAAATATATGTGCTTATGGAGATGATTTGGCACAATATGCTCATAACTAGACACACAATCACGCTCTTAAATTGTCTGAAGCAAAAATCTGCCTATGCGTCTATTAGGAAGAGTTTCCGTTCAGTCGTTGTTTGAATAGAACGCCACGGAGTGGACCAAGTGTTCAATGAAATATTTTTACCGACTTCGATAACACTTTTCGAAAACAATAGCTAAAATATGCAATAAAAAGTATAAAAATAATTGCGTATTTTATACAATCTAATTAATTAATCTAATTCTAGTTACGATTATTGTTATTTTTGGAATAGGTGTCCTCCCGCCGCGGCCCCTCTCGCCTCTCACCTCGTCACGTCGCGCGTGCGATGCAAGCACATCTCACATATATTTTTCTATGTAGATACAAACCTATCTTGGCTGACACCAACTTCAAAAATAACAATAATCTTAACTAGAATTAGATTAATTAATTAAATTGTGTAAAAATACGCAATTATTTATATACTTTTTAGTGCATATTATATCTATTGTTTTCGAATAGCGTTTTTGAAGTCGGTTGTTTTTTTTGTTATTTTTTTTTATTTTATGATTTTTAGTGAATTTGAAGTACACTTACTAACAATTTGTCTAAATATGTGTAGTTATACTAAATTTTTCAATGCAGCAATGAACGTAAATGCTTTGCAATTTGATTACAGACATTTAGAAATTCTGCCACAGATCGCACCCTTACTGTAAGTCGTTAAGGAGTCCCACTGATCATCATATTTGTGTACGACAATTACTTGACCATAACTATGTTATGGTAGATGACTTAAATATACGGATAGCATAAAAAGATTCGGCCGTATCGTTAAGTTGCTCCTAAGAATTGAAGAGTTCCGTTACTTTGTCATGGATTCCGTGATCAGGACCTAACCAAACTCTCACCAAACTATCTTTGAAGTATATCCTTTCCAATAAAAAAAGAATCATCGAAATCGGTTAGCGCGATATTGAGTTTTTCGTAAATTTATCATCCACTTTGTTATACGTATGTATAGCAAATTTAATACTTTTATGGTTTCCTCACGTATGCCATTGTGAGATCTGGACCAAATTACAATGGGACTACACGGGAAGCACCAGCTTTCAAATAAAGAAGATTTATCAAAATCGGTTCACCTAGTCGAAAGTTTTGAGGTAACAAACATAAAAAAAAATACCGACGAATTGAGAACCTCCTCTTTTTTTGAATTCGGTTAAAAACTGTCCAAATAGCAGCATATACAAACTTAAAAAGGATGGTATCGAATTTCAGCTAAGTGCCCCTTTAAATTGTAAAATTACTCAATTGTAAAACAACAAATACTCAATCAAAGGCAAAACAGAATAACTGCCGAGCTGTGTCCTTGTTTTTGATCACCAGTCTCCATCGTCCAACTGTGTGTAAGCCCTACCATTGGCCATTGATCAACTGATGTTCCTCTAAAAGAGTTTTACGAAAACATAAGCTTTTAATAATCCTTTCTTATTAGTAATTTTCATTATTTGGGTAACATGGCTTGTTTTATTTTAGTTTACTTATTTTTTTTTTTTCATCTATGACTTCACAATTTTATTTTTGTTTGTAAGTTGTGATTTAATAGTATACAGAACTTCCTCAATTTTTGTAACTAATCTGTGGCTATAGGTGCTGGTGGCACATTACATTATTGGTATTACCTTAAAAAGTATTTTAGTTAGTAAGATTTAATGCTTGTTGACCCCAATAAATTAAATAATATCAAATAAAGAAGATTCAAGTTAGGAAAAGCTAGGCAGGACTGTGGCAAAGTATAAGTCCATAATCGCTGTTTAGCTCTTTTGTGAGTGAATTTAATAATAATGGCATACAGTCAGTTATATTAATCAAAACATACGAAATTAATTAACTCTATGACACTCAGACTGACACGCTGTTGGAAATGTCCATAACATTTCCAATAAAGCTGAAGTGTGAAATACTCGAATATTGAAGTGAGTGTTCCGTGTGTGTACAAGTCGGGATTTTGTGGGATTTGTTTGAAATATGGCCCGAATCGCGAAGCTTACTCTCTCACTCAAATACAGACAGCAATATTGATAGCTGTAGTATACAATAGTAAATAAAAAAAGTGTGGGTGTAACTATGTATCCACGCAAGAAGTTATACCTCTTTGGCCAAACAAAGCAAAAATCCAAAAAATTATTTATTCCTCGTGCTATTCTGCGTTTGTAGAAAGAACAATATTGTAAAAATCTTGCAACGATGGATTTTATAATAAATGATTAAATAACGAATACGGCTGTACGGGCTTGAACCCGTTGCCTATCCTTATAATGGACGAAGAAAACAAAAAAAAAATTTGAATGTCGCAAACGTCAGAAAATTTTAGGAACCAACTTCACCCTGTAACTTTTGAGTCCTTTTATGCCTTTTTAATTAATAGCAAAGATTAAAACTGATGTTGATAGGGGTGAAAAATATGAGGATAAATTTTCAAGATCTAAAAAGCATTCTAAACCATCTAAGACTTACTCGAAGACTAACTCAAATTTGCATCAAAATTTTAAAATGATTAGTGAATAACATTAAGGCTGTGGCGAAACAAACAGGAGCTGTATTACCTGCATGTAAACGTAAAATGTAGTAGGCCTAGTTACACAAAATAAGTTACCTACGTAAACCAGACCGCACAGCAACAACTGAAAAAATTACGTTCGATTTCGGCTTCATCATATCTTAAATCTATATAAATCTATTTATGAATAATGCCAATGACATTATCCAGGTAATTTTGATCTAAATAGGTATTATTAGAACGAGAATCTTAAATATGATCTGCAATTAATTATCGTTAACTGTAATATTATAATTAACTTTCCATACTATTTAACATATTCCAATGGCCCATCCCCACTGGTATAAAAATATTTAGAAAGAAAGAAAGAAAAATCATTTACTCTGCAACTTAAGTACATGTAGACTTATTTAATAATTTATGTGAACATGCATAATTGAAGTTCACCTCAGTATAATACTGGTCATATCCACAGGTGATATGTGATCAGCGATTAAATATAATAAAAAAAAATCTGAACCTCGCCAAGAACGCAACCTAAGCATCCCAATGTATTTAACTGACGCTATAAGAACAAAAAAGCAGAAAAAAAATGTAGGTAATAATTAAAAATACAGGAAAACAGATAAAGTTATTCATACCAATCATTATATCCCTGGAAATAGTAAAACACATTTTGAGTACGGCTCAAGATCGAACCCTCGTCAACGATGTCACCGTAGACAAACGCGGCGAGCGGCGTAGCGTAGCGATGTAGCACTCGCTACGAATATTTTACACACTAAACAAAACTAAACATTTGAGTAATTGTGTGTTTACAATTTCTACGTCAAAACGGGCATTAGATACAGATAAAAACATACCGCATTTAAAATTGAAAAGCAATTCGTTCTGCAATATTTTGGCTCTCTAAAACTATAAGGGTTTGCCATCGTCGCAGCTGAACACAATCAGAGAAAGCACTTCCAGTTTAATTTAAATAAATACATATTCCAATATTTAAAAAGCCAGACAGTACGAAGCTAGATCGATGGGCAGCGTACACAAAATCGATAGCGCCGTACTACTGCTTCAATGAGTTGCGCGCGCAATCCTGCCTTACGTAACGCGCAGAAACCATCACCTGTTGCTTATCACTACCACCCAGTTATAAACCGACCAAAAGTAAGTGTAACTCGCTCTCTGAGCTGCTATAATTTAATCTGAGCTACTGAATTCGGTCGTGTAGCCGATGTCAATGCACCGGCCCAACCTTCGATGCACTCAAGGGTGCATTGTAGTGGCGACTAAGGCTAGCATATATCTTTGGTAGGTTTTTGCAACAATAGAAGTACTACTACCAACTATAGCATGACTAATTGCTTCATAAGTTAAACACGCTATAGCCTTTGAACGGTGACCTAATTTAACACATAATATAATGAATAGGGTTGCGTTTAGTACTACATTGTTAAATTCATTGAATTAAAAAGTACTGAATGACACTATTAATTAAAACTCTTTATAAAAGTGTACTCTACTACAATTACTTAACTGAGTTCACAGATACACGATATTTTTAACGTATTCCATTTATGTAGTCACCGCCGTAGCATTATGACCTTTAAATGTCAGAGTTGATTTGATGTGAAATTTATTATTCTATGATCTAAAATTACATTTAAAACCACGTATATGCTCTACTTATTTTTAACATCTGGTAGCGATCATGACAATACATTGTTGTATGAGAATCACTTGCTACTGGATGGTGTGATCGCATATTTTCCCCTATTGCATAAAAAAATCGACACCGTTTTAATGTATTTCTATAAATGATTAAAGGATATACGTAGAAACTCACTTTACAAGCGAACATGACTTGACAACTGTGAGTGATCACCGCCGTCTAAACTCTCTTTTCAAACCAGAGGAGCATTTTTGGTCCTTAAGTGGAGAAATTTCTTCTACTAATAACATGTGTTCTTCTAATAACATGGTAAAGAGCTATAAATTTTTTATTATGTCAGACCGATGATGTTATCGTTTCTTTAAGTTGTGACATCACTGTGACATCGGTCTTTCGTGGTTACGCTACACAACAGTTAAAGTGTTACATTTCTAACTAATACGAGATGAGAATTTTACTTTATTTGTTAGATTTTCACTCAATCGATCTGCTTAACGTTATGTACGAATGTAATGACTTATAATATAAAGTACACAAGATTCCATACAACGTTTACGAGACAGAACATAGGATACATTTCATCTCAAAATTTTGTAGAGTTCTAGACGAAACTAAATAAAACCAAAATAAAATTCTACGTGGACGAAATTGAATGCAGTAACTAGTCATAAATATTTTCCATCAATTAATCTTTAAAAACATGTAGTAAATGTAATATTCAATAGCTGGGTTCAATTTTCTTTCGAGTTAAATAAGTGTTAAATAGATCTAAATTCAAAGAACGTTGTATGATCTCGCGTTAATAAAAAGGGGAATGAAGCCCCTTCAAGGCTACAACGTCTAGACGATTCTGTGTTAGAGCCATTATGACGTACGCTTCGTCTTAGCATTGATGTTAAGTGATGCCTTAAAGCTTTGGAGGTTGCAAATATAATAAACCAGTCTAGACTTTTTAGTTTGCGCTATAAGTATTTAAATGGAATGAACTTTTCGTAGTTGATTTTTATAGGAAGAGAAGAATTTTTCTTTTATAACTACGAAGTATTTAGATATCTGTTTAGACGGCTCTCATACCAATTAAAAAAAAAAATTCTGTCTGTCTATTTCTTACAGTCGGTCTCCGAATCCGATGTAATACTGTTTTTTCTTAGCCGAATTCACCCGAACAAGCGTTACATACCCAAGTGTGACAGCTCAGACAACAGTCTGTTAAAAGATCAATATAAAGAAAATAAAGTGCTCAGCGTGCCTAAAAAAGTTTTCACTTCAAAAATTATGAAGAATCTCGCGCAACAACCGAAAGAAGAATAAGTAATACCAGAGTTGAAGAAGATATGAAAGATAGAAACACTTTGAATCGCATCAAAATCAGGTTAGTGCAAACGCTAGTCCTTACCATACTTCTACACGATACGGAGACCTGAACTCTTATGCTGGGAGAGTTTCTTGCGCCGCTTCTTCTCTCTCAGAGCGCCATTTGTTTCCGAAGCGGTAGTAGTATCTAGTAGTTATTAGAAATGACATCAAAAAGAATTCTAAAGGAATCAATTTTGAGAAAATAAATGCCTTAAAGCGGCTCTTCGGAAAAATATTAATGCCTAAGACTTTCCATTACACCAGTGTCTGAATAATAGCCTAGCTTAAACTGGAAAACTAACCGAGACATAAACATCTGTAGTGCATTACTTGGGAACATAGTTAACAGAGACTATAGGAAAAATGGAGATGGGAAAATGGCCGGCACCAGGTCTAGGACAAGTAATCAAATCTCATTTCAGTCAATATCTGAACATCCCTCTGAATTATATAGTTCGAGTTCCACATGACAACGGACAGGGAGAAGTGTAAAGCGGAAATCTGGAAAATAAAAAAACGGAGTTCCGACTTATTAACTATTTTAAGATTTAATCAATTGAGTTTTATTTTAAGAAACGCTAAACGGTTTCAAAAATGCATAAATTCTAATGCTTTGTTAATAAGAGACGTTTTAAAATGATAGTGAGACCTTGAGATTCACAATATACATGGCTTAGCCGTTTGACTAAGCCGTTTAATCTGTCTAGCCAGGCGCCGCGCCGATCTTACGACACGAGTATTCGTCACACAATTATGACTGCCCTTCGTAACATATCATATTAATTCTGAAATTCCCGTGACCTATATGGATCTAGTGATAGTGATCCGTGACCTAGATGAATACAATTAATTTATAGTTAAATAGTTGTTTAATAGAATTAATTTAATTTAATAGAATACAATTAATTTGTTTATATAGATAGGTCATTGAGCTGTCACGCAGAACATACTACTGATCCATATTTTAATTCTGTTTCAGATTATTTTCGCTGCAAATCAGTGCTTGCTGTCCCATCCCAGCCTCAGAAAGTGGTGCTGCATCGGTACAAGTGTTGGTGTGTCGGTGTGGCTACCCATCACAATGTTTTAGGATAGTATATTTCCTAAGTATTTTTGTCCTGTTAATATAGTTGCTAAGGTATTTATTGTTTTCAGATTTGTCTTCTGCACATAGCAACGCGCAGTTCGTGTCATTCGAGGACCAATAGCTGAGCTTGTGTGTGAAGTGACTGTTAAATGGACCAATAGTGAATAGTGAATTAATGAGTGATAATAATCAAAATATAAACAATGTTTGTAGCCAAGCCATTGATCTTGTGAAATGTGACCTATGCTCTCCTACACGTTATTTTAGAGGTGCAAGAGGCTTAAAAATTCACACCGGTAAAAAGCACAGTTCCGCGTTAGTTTCGGATATACATCATAGCACCTTGCCCTCGACAAATAACGCATATCATGTTACAACAAATTTTTCGGAATTATTAGGAAAATTAAAGAATTCGGTTCCAGTAGTAAAGCGAATTCCAAAAGGGGCTCGCATTACTGTTGCAACTGCACTCTCCAAAGTCATTCGATCTACAGTAAACCAAAATTCAAAAGATAGTTGGGAGCATTTGTTCGTGTTCGCATATTCAACTTTACATGCAAAAAAAGATGACCACAGTTCACTCACACAGAAAATAAAATCGAATTGTTCTGACCTAAATATCTTTGGCAATATTTTAAATAGTAACCAAAATTCAAAATTCAACATTTTTCGAAAAGTAGAACAGAAAGTTAATGTCAGTGACGTGAAAGGTGCTGCGGTTTTTTCAAATGATATCCTGGCACCCGACTCAAATGAAACACTTTTGGCTTTACAAAGTAAACACCCATCACCAGATGCTTATTGTGTTATTCCGGAACCATCTTTTTCCGATAATCATATACGGGCTAATGATGGTGATGTACTAAAAGCAATAATGTTCTTTAAGACTGGTTCTGCCGGCGGCCCCGATGGACTGACACCCCAGCATCTTAAAGATCTGGTATGTCCTTCCACAGGGGATGCGGGTAAAGCGTTACTTGAGGACATTGTTCTCTTAGTAAATCTCATGCTTTCTGGAAAAGTTAATACCGAAATTACCGAAATTTTATATGGTGCGAATATATGTGCTCTTAAGAAAAAAGATGGAGGTATTCGTCCTATAGCCGTGGGCTGCACATTTCGACGCTTTGTTTCTAAAATTTGTTGTAAACATATTTCTCCTTTCCTATCAACTAAATTCATTCCAACTCAGTTGGGTTTCGGCTGCAAAAGTGGTTGCGAAGCTGCAGTCCACGCTGCGCGAACTTTTTTGGAGAGGAACTCTGGTGATGTCTTTTTAAAATTAGATGTGAAAAATGCTTTTAACTCTGTTGATAGGGGAGCTCTGCTGAGAGAAGTTAAAAATTCAATTCCTTCAATCTATCATTATATTTGGCAATGTTATAGTAAACCATCCAAATTATTATTCAAAAATCATAATATTTGGTCTTCTGTTGGCTGTCAGCAAGGCGACCCTCTTGGTCCAGCAATATTTAGCCTTGCCATTCATTCCGTCATAACAAAACTAAAATCAAAATTTTATGTTTTGTACTTGGATGATGGTACTTTGGGTGGTGAAGTGGACTCTGTTTTAGATGATTTGAAAGTTGTAATAGAAAGTTTTAGCTCAATCGGCCTTGAGTTAAATTTTTCGAAATGCGAGCTTTTTATCGGCGAAAATTTCCAAATTTCAGATCGGGTTGATATTACCAATAAATTTAATGTTCTGGCCCCCAATATTAAAGTTTTGGATAAGAATTCACTTCACCTTCTTGGAGCTACATTATTTCCTGTTTCAATTCCAACGATCTTAAACGATCACATTAAAAAATTTAATAACTTTCGGACAGATTATTGAAAATTAATTCTCATATGGCCTTAACTATTATTCGGTCTTGTTTATTTGTTCCAAAATTTACGTATCTCTTAAGGTCTAGCCCGTTATGGAAATTTCCAAATTTGCTTGATGTGATTGATATTTCACTTAAAAATATTTTAGAAACCGTTTTGAATTGCGCGTTTACAGATCGTGCATGGTCTCAAGCCTCTTTACCGATACGGTTTGGTGGTTTGGGTACTCGCAAAGTTTCGGGCGTTGCCTTACCAGCATTTCTATCTTCAGTTCATAGTGCGCAGCCTTTGATTACTAGAATTGTAAATCATGTACCAGGTAACTCAGAGATTGTGTATTTGAACGAAGCTAACAATACTTGGCTAAATATTGCAAACATTCAAAATTTTCCAGACGATTTAAAGTGTCAAAAAGCATGGGACGCACTTCTTTGTAAGTCAGCCTTTGATGATCTTTTGATCTCATCTACTGACATAACAGAGCGTGCTCGTCTTTTGGCCGTGACACAAAATGAGTCGGGCTTTTGGTTACAAGCCTTGCCTTCTGCGCCGATTGGAACGCTACTTGACAATATGACATTGTCAATATGCGTATCACTCCGGCTAGGTATAAAACTGAATGAACCACATCAATGTAGATGTGGCGTTCAGGTAGATGCTCTTGGACGCCACGTGTTATCCAGCCTAAAATCGGCAGGCCGTATCAGTCGTCACGCCAGCATTAATGAAGTCATCCGCAGGGCATTTGCCGCTCTTAATATACCAGCTGTTTAAGAGCCAAATGGTATTACCCGCCGGGATGGCAAGCGTCCTGATGGAATGACGCTGGTGGCTTGGGCACGGGGAAGGGCGCTGGTGTGGGACGCTACTTGCGTCGACACTCTGGCTCCTTCTCATGTCCAAGTTACGTCAGTTGGTGCTGGGGCTGCTGCTTCGACTGCCGAAGACAGCAAGCGTCGCAAATATGTTGGTCTCAGTGAGTCATACATCTTTGTGCCGTTTGGTGTCGAGACACTTGGCCCGTGGGGCCCAGAGGCGCGGAGAATGTTCAAAATACTATCTTCGCGCCTCAATAAGGCTACTGGAAACTCAAGCGCTGGCAGCTATTTCGGTTAACGGATCAGCCTTGCTATCCAACGCGGTAATGCTGCCAGTATTCTTGGTACGCTTCCACGTAATGATAGTTTTAATTTTATGTAGTCGTAGTATTGTAAATATAGTTATAAGATTTGTTTTGATTAAATAAGAATTGCTCATTAATTTATTCTAACATACGTAGCTGGAAAATTTATTAGTCAGCCAATTATACTTATAAATTCATCGACGTGATTTATTTATTTATTTATGAAGGAAACAAACAGATACATCACTATAGTACAAATTAAGTTAAATAAATATACAAATTACAATATCAGATATATCCTAGAATAGTTTCACTGAGAACACAAAAGAATACAATTTTACGGACATGACAACAGAACGATAAGATAAGTAAACAATAGAATATTTAGGGATATAATAATGAATAAAGATACAAGGTTTAAGGTAAGGACAGTAATTGTTGTTTTAACTTAGTCTTAAATGCAGCAGTAGAGGAGTGCGAAAACAGGTTGACATTAATGTGAGAATCCAATGATGAACACATTCTGTGAAGAGGCGCGCGTAACCCAATATTTGTTCTAGGAGTCGGTAGGTTGAAAGTTCTATGCGTGCGTAAAGACCTGGCAGGAACATTGAATGGCAAAAGCTCGAGAAGTTCAGGACAAGCTAGTTCAATTCAATTGAAATCAATTAAGTGCTTGCAGTATATTCAAATGCCGCGAATTGGGACACATACAGTGATGAACTTCACGGCATTAAAAGCACTAAAACCAACTAAAATATCACTTTCAACTTTTCGTAAAATATTATTTGTAGAATGTATTGTTTATGAATGTATTATTTATCGAATTGTAGTTTTTATGGATATACACGAATACCGCAGAACTTTCTCACTGAATGTTAATTGCGCGAATCTTATCTCATTTCATACAAAATTAATATTATATTTTTTTTCGATTTAGCAGCGATTGATTTCTGTATAGTCAGGAGAATCAACAGATACTTATCAAAGCTATATCTTCTTCCATCTAGAATACTTGAATGTTTATAATGTATGTTCAATAAGAAAGCTCAAGTTGACACATTCGAGCTATTCTTGAAAGTAAAGCACTTAGGCGGCACGTCATGCTTCCGCCATTTATAAGTTTATACATTAACATAAGGCTTAAGTTCTTTATACGTTAAGTGGCAACTTACGAGGGGTTTCAACACTATTGAGCTTCGTCATTCATTAGTGTAGTCATGAGTAAAAAAGTTTTTTATAACGCATTTCGAAAGCTTGCAATGTGTACCGGAATAAGTGGCGTTCCATTAAATCCAGGAAATCAAAAATTGAAATAGAACTGCTTTTATAAATTGATTATTGGTTTAGTATAGTTTTATATGTTTTTTTATCTAGCATATTTTCTTTGTTTTGTTGTTATCTGAATTTATTAAAAAACATGTGAGGTCAAGGAGACCCTGGTAGGAACATAGTACGTCACATTTTCATCTAATCCGAATATGATTTCAAAAAGATTGTAAATTTAGTGTAATCATACATATTAATACCGATATTTTTAGTGTCAAAAGCGTATTCTATAATATATATATAATAAAAACGTGACATCATTTCGAACACAAATATCTTTCAGATATCGTATTTCATTGCTGATCGTAATTTTCCATTCATTGGGACAGGAATCTAATGAAGTAAACCAATATTTACTGTAATATCATCTCTAATGGCCATAGTTTGTGATACTAGAAGAACAAGCTAAATTACCATACATGTACATCCATTTGAATGATAATGAGAAGCCCTACACATTATTTTAATTAACCCAGTTGAAGATTAAATATAATTTCTTTACACTTACTCACTCAGACGGTGGATTGCTTTTTAAGCACCTCAAAAATGCATGCACTTTAGAGTGTAGATAAAAGACTTCTTATGGATTTTAAGTTTGAATCAATGTATTGAGATACTTTATACTAGACACAATATTGAGAGAGGGGCAGTTACGAGTACGTGTTATTGAATAGCAGATATATATGATAATATTCGTGTCTTTCAGTGGGACAGATGAAGCAGATGTAAGTTAATAGAGAGTCAGACAGCCACGATGTTAATAGCTTTTGGTTGATTATTAGTGCGCAGACGCATATATGCTGTAGTCTAGTATGTTTAGCTAGAAGAGTGTAGGCCCTAAATTACTGCCAATAAAGCCTTTCCCCTAAAAGACTTACTCCGGAAAATACATAAAGCCTAAACTCAAATTCCATAATGCTCTAACTTATTAAGTTCGGAATTGATACCGAGTCGAGAGCTTTGAAAAGGTCTAAAAAGATGGCGAAACATTAATTAATTTATTATCAAGCTAAGTCACTACATTACTACTAATTAAGAAATACTTGTTTGATACCGAATTCATTTTTGACCATTATGTCATATTTATCAAGTAATTTAACAAGACATTTATCTGGTATTCTTTCCAGGGCTTTGACAGAAAGGTTCACTTGCTTTTAGGAGATTAATTAGGCATTTGCTATTGAAGTCTTACTGTGGCCATTCAGCTTAAAATACCATAATTCACGGCATATTTAACACAGTTTAAATAAATAATCTGATATAATGATGATGATTTTTGTTAATGTTTACCTTGTTATAATTAGCGAAATTGCAACAAGGAGTTCTTCTTTGTTACACAAATTTATTGTTATACGGTTGCGAGAATATAACTTAAATTACGCGAATGAGAAAAACAATCGATACAATGAGACAGATTATGAACTACAGGGTCGGTCTTCAGCCTCACATTTAATATGATACAAAATGATATAAGACAGTGTTTGCGATGAACAAAAGAAAGATTGATATCTTCTTAAAGATTTATATTTCGTCTATCTTAACAGGATTAGATAAAATAGTTCTTATGTAGTTGAGGTGTCGTGTGCAAGTAGTTGAAGTAGAAGAGTGAATTAATGAATGTTGTATTTGACTGATAGATGAAGGATGAAGTATGATTGACAGAGTAGGTAAATGGAGTTATATTATAGTAATTGTTTGATAGGTGTAGGTGTATGACTCGATATAATAATAAAATAAAATTTAATCTAGTCGACGATAGGAGATCTGGGGACGACAGACAGATATATAAGCAAATGAATAAAGGCATACAAAAGCTAACTGTTTTATTGTGCAACGAAGGGCTTACACTTTACACGTTACAGTATTTATTGATTGTTGATTTTACGTATAAGCATTTTGATAATTAGATTTATTTGGTACCAACATAAGAATGTCGTCGAAAATATTAATTTTGATTTTGGTTGCTATTATTAAGTTTTTTAATAAGTAAACGATGCTCTAATTGTTTGCTACTTACGTTGCACAGACACGTCACGAAACATCTTAAAATGTTATATAAGATATCCCGTGAGTAATAAATGAAATTAATATTTTACTAATTAACCAAATACTTGGTGTTCCTATTATAGACCTTTCTGAGATTAATTGTAACCTTACTTGAATTTATTTATAATGTTTTAAGAGAGTTCACTTGAATCTAAATTCAAACAAGGCCCACGCTCAGATATTAGACCGTTACAAAAGCTATAAATAAAATCTTATGGGCGCACTACAACTTTAATTAAAACCCCAAGACGGAATATAATCCAACACAACGTAATAGCACCCTGTCATGTCTGTCAAGTTTTGGGAAAATAGTCGTTAGCAGTGCTCGAAGGTAAAATGGACTTTGTACTGTTAAACACAAAGATCAAAGCTCGTTGAAGCATGTGAAAGCTCATTAGCGACGCCCACGGTTGTCGGTTGCAGACAGGCCCGCCCATTACGACGTGCTGAAACCATCCGATGGAAATCTTTGCCTCACGACTAACTACGTAATTTATCAATCGATTTTAAATTAGGCATTATGATTCTCAAGAATCAAGTCCCATTGTTTTACGTTTTAAGTGGTATTTTTCTTGAAAACTATAATGTAAAATAATAAGAATTCTAATTTTCTTTTAACTATGATTTTGGCAGTAAATGTAGGGATAAGTTCCCAATTTCAGCCTTTTTCTAAACTTCATGTTTTACCACGTGATTAAGTTTCTACACTAGTCAAAAATAACTTATTGCTATAGAAATCTATACTAATATTATAAAGCTGCAGTGTTTGTTTGTTTGTTTGTTTGAACGCGCTAATCTCTGGTACTACTGGTCCGATTTGAATGATTCTTTCAGTGTTGGGTAGTCCATTTATCGAGTCCATTTATATAGGCTATGTTTTTTTTCAAAATTAGGGATCCGTAATAAAATTGCTATTTTGTAACACAAGGTGTAAAATCGAAAACCTATTTTTGCGTGCGCTGCAAAAACTATTGACAATAGAACAAAATGATGTACAGGCTATAATAAAAGTAATATTTTATTACTTATAAAACTATCGCGTGAATTATACTTTATATGGCAAAACAACGTTTGCCGGGTCAGCTAGTCTAAATATATAGGTAATGTTCAGGGTGGTTTTTTGATAAGGGCGGTGATGACCAAGTCCGAAACTACGAAAATTAGAGAAAAGTCGTGAAAGGAGTCATGCCCTCGATTTATAAGAAGACAAGAGATAATTTAGAAGAAGACATAACTGCATATTTAGTTTTTTACAATTTCATGAACTTTTAACGGAAATCGAACCGAATGATTTTTCAAAAAAAAAATTACACCTGGATTATTGGACCAATGGACTATGTTGCTGATAAGGATCAATCTTTGCAAACAAATGTATTACTTAAAATGAAAGGAAATAAAAAAAAATTAGAGCATAACTCCTTTCAAGACTTTTCTCTAAGACTCGTAGTTTCCGACTTGGCCATCACCGCCCTTCTCAAGAAACCACCCTGTATTTATTACAAGTGTCTATTCAATGTAGAACATAATATGACATTGCTATATATACTTTCAAATGATATTGATGGATTTATGGAATGTAATGCAAAATGCCAGCAATACTAATTAATTAAGAAGCTCATAGTCAAAACGATTGTCATATATTTAATTTAAAAAAAAAGGAGTTTTCACTAAAAAGGTTTACCGATTAAATGTAATACTATTTGGATTGGTATATTTGCAGGGAGTGTTTCCACACTTAGATATTATACCGGAATACAGGTTGTATATCATTATTTTTTTTAATTTAAGCGACATTCTAATTAATTCTAAATCACTACTACCTTATATTACACCTGTGAGACGACATTTACATCGCAATTATGTCACTTGTACCCTGTTATATACGTTTCTATGAAATTACCAATTCGGCTTTTATTTATATCCTCTTGAGGTTTGAGTGGCCTTCCTCTTAATTGCACTTGGTTCTAAAAAGTCTACTTAATAATTTCATAATCAACAATTTTAGCAGAATTATAACGATTCTACCGAATTGTATATTCGATTTCTGCAATTTTACTAAGTAATGTTTTCAGAACTTTGGTAAATAACGGCTAAAGACGGTGGCATGTTGTATTATTGCTTTTCAGGCAAGACGCAAAAATCATATCAACACCGTTTAAAAATCTATTAAAAGAATACTTTTAAAATATTATAAAATTTAAAATGTCAATATGTGTGTTGATTACTCAAACTATCAATATTTTTGTATTACTAATATTTTATAGAAACAAATAACGATGGAATCTATGGAATGGGTCTAATATTAAATATATAATATAATTCGAGTCAAAATACATCAAAAAACGATCTAGGTGTAGAGTACCGCGACACTTATATAATAATGAACGCATAATACTGTAGTTGAAGCATAAAAGGCATTTATTTTCTCAAAATTGATTCCTTTAGAATTCTTTTTGATGTCATTTCTAATAACTACTAGATACTACTACCGCTTCGGAAACAAATGGCGCTCTGAACGAGTAGAAGCGGCGCAAGAAACTCTCCCAGCATTCTTTTTTGCGCTCTTTTCAATAAAAATATACAATATTGTACAGTCATTTATATCGCTATAAAATAATCACAATCTAGTCCCAGGCTGTCCGATCATTTAGATATTCAGCAGTGGAGTAATAGGATTTACGACACAGCCATTTTTTATAAAACATTTAAATTTATTTATAGATAATGCCTGAACAGTGGCTGGGACTTTATTATAGAAGTGTTTACATTTACCCTTAAAGCTATTATGTATCTTATGAAGCCTACTAGAATGAGTTACAAGCAATCTCTATAAACAAACCAATACGATAGTATTGTTAACAAATTAAGAACATTGTTGTAACATATGTCTAACTAAAATATTCACAAGTCTCCACGCATATTTCACCCTCGATCCCTGTCGGAAAAAGTGTAATATCAGTAAGTGCCACTCTATGTCCTACCTTACATGAACTGACAAATACCTCACGCGTGCAATCGTGAAACAAAACAGTTCGTCTTAGAACAATGATCCCTCAACCTACGTCCTCCCCCGTCCCACTAACACCCTCACCCACCCTAATGAGTACAGTCGAGAACTAAAATTCGGTGCCAATTCAAATTCTGAATCTCGAGCACAGATTAAAGTGGGCCGAAGTGAAAATCAAAAGAATTACCGACTTAAATCCGATTTCTTAAGTGTTTTTCTTCTGCGAAGAATTCAGATACTTGGTCTTTGTGACCTTTACTTTAGTCTCAACGAACTCTTCAGAAACGACATAGTAATTTTATACAGAAACTAGCTGACCCAGCAAACGTTGTATTGCCGATATTAAAATTGCGATACAAAAGTAACTGTTGATCGTAGATGGGTGAAAATTTGAAGTTGTATGTATTTTTAATGCTGACTCATAATAAAACAATTTTTTTAAAAAATGACCAAAAAATTAAAAATAAATCCTGTGGACCACCCTTAACATTTAGGGGGATGAAAAATAGATGTTGTCCGATTCTTAGACCTACCCAATATGCACTCAGAATTTCATGAGAATCGGTCAAGCCGTTTCGAAGGAGTTTAACTACAAACACCGCGACATGAGAATTTTATATATTAGATATTAATTTTGCAAGACATATAATATTACTTCATGGGTTTATTAAAGCTTTGTCTTTGATGAAAACTATTGATAAAATCGAATTCGTTTCTTTTCTTCTTGATTATTAACCTAACATCAAAATTATTTACAAATTAGATCAATAAGTAACGTCATTATCTGTGTTTTTTTTTCATGTAAAATAAGGGACGAGACGAGCAGGACGTTCAGGTGATGATAATTGATACGCCATGCCCATTACAATGCAGTGCCTATCAGGATTGTTGAAAAACCCAAAAATTCTGAGCGGCACTACAATAATTGCACTCGTCACCTTGAGACATAAGATGTTAACACAAATGACACAGGGTATAATATGTAGTATGATCAATGATGTTCTATACAATAAGAAATTGAGTATGATGAATATATAAATTGTAACGAATTGAAGATAGTATCGCATTAAGTACGAACAAATTATATAATTGACTAGCTGACCCGGCAAACGTTGTTTTGCAATATAAATTATTTTTACAGTGAGACCGTCTCTTGGACATTGCAACATTACTTTATTTTTCTAAAATAAATGATTTTTTCTAAAATAAACGTAGCCTACGTTACTCCTTATTACATCAGCAACCTGCCAATAAAAGTCCCATCAAAATCGCTCCAACTATTTCAGAGATTAGCCGGACCAAACAGACAGACAGACAGACAGACAAAAATGTAAAAAATGTTAATATGGAGTATATAGATGTTATTTGTTATTTCAATATTACAAACAGACACTCCAATTTTATTTATATGTACAGATAAACATTAACATAGTATCATTTTGTAGGTCTTTATATATTAATTAGTAGGTACCTACATGGTATGAGATATGTAGGTACAGGTAAATAAAAAGCGCACCCGAAATTTCTTTCAGTTTAGTTATTATGAGTGGTATTTTCAGCTTTATATTATTAGCGTAGATGTGTTAAATAATACGAAAAGTAAGTAAAAATCTTATGAAATTTATCTTAAAATCTGGGCCAAAAATTGACTATTCATCAAAGGTGAAGTGTCACATTGTACAAAGCTTTGGCCTAGCAAGGAAACCTAACCACTTAGCTTCACGGAGTCAGCGAAACTGTGCCACTCTGAATGCTAAACTGATCCCCGTAGGAGGGGGGAGACGCCTACGGCGAGAAAATTGGCACTTAAAGCGTAAGGAATTTAAATCACGCGTAAACTAGGCCGTAAATTTCCATCAAAGAGTTTCTACGTGGAGTGAGAGAACGACTTATAATATAGCGTTAGAATATAATCTCAGATGATTTTATGTACTCTGTAGTCAGTGGCGTAGCGTATCTTGGCGGGGCATCGTATAAAAATTTGCTTGGTACTTTAAAAAAAAATGAAGGGTAAAAATTTCTCACAAAAATAAAAAAATAAAATAAAAAGGAATATTTATTCATCATAATTATCTATCTGTCTCCTTTACTTAATTTTTACATACAATTCAAATTTAATATACGCTCTCCTTGCCTTTTTTCCGGCAAGCAGTAAAAGTTTATATTAATTTTTGCTAATGCTCGTTGGGGTCAGTTGGGGTCCCCAACTAACATATATATATATATATATATATGTCGGAGAATTAGAATATAAAAGTAATATGGCCTGTATGATTATATTTTACTCTGTGTATTGGGCTGAACTGATGGCGAACGTCATCTTTCAAAGTGTGTTTGAAGTTGTCACTGTGTACGTCACTGTCGGTGACGTGATTGAAATTAGTTATTACTGTCCATCAGTAGAGCGCTCATTTAGAAGTCGCATTCGACTTCAAGCTAGCGCCCGCGCCGGTTGTGCGCACTGATCGACTTAAATAACATGGTGGATACCAACACGGTGACGCCCGATTTTAAATCCAAATAAATCTCCGAGATATATATATGTATTTATTTATTATTTTATATTATAATTGATACGGCGATAGCTATGCCCCTCTCTGTAGTGGTCAATTAGACATTTTGCCCTAGTCAACAAGTTCAAAAACGTATTGATTCTTGATACAGTTTCTAATAATATAAGCGATCGTTCATTGGATTCAGAATGCCATCCAGAAAAAAATACAGAAAGTATGTATTAGCACATAAAAAATTGTTCATTATTAGTAACAAACTCAAAAACTATTATCTAATAGATAAAAAACACAATTTTTTTTCACACTTTTTTTATTAAATAAAAAACGTTAAAACATTATTATAAACTAAATAATAAACTATTAACTTTTATCAGATGATTTTGTTAAGTATATGACGTATAAGGACTTCACGAAGCCCAAAAACTTTCAGATATATAATTTAAACTTTTATGTAGACATTTAAGATAACAGATTGGAAAATAAATAGTTATACCAAAAAAAAATAGTTTTATAAAACGATCCGTGGCAGAATATCACACTGCCTGTAATCAAATTGCAATGTGCCTACGTTCATTGCTGCATTGCAAAATTTAGTAGGTCTATACATATTCAAATTAGTATTCTTCAGATTCACTAAAAATCAAAAAATAAAATAAATTACAAAATCACAGCCGTCTTCAAAAAAGCTATACGAAAACAATACATATAATATTCATTCAAAAGTTTAAAAATAATTGCGTATTTCTATACAATCTAATTTATCTCTCCCGCCGCGGCCCCGCTCTCGCCTCTCACCTCGTCACGTCGCGCGTGCGACACAAGCACATCTCACATATAACTTTGTATTGTATTGTTACAAACCTATCTTGGCTGACACAACTCCAAAAATAACAATAATCTTAACTAGAATTAGATTAATTAGATTGTTTTGGTATAGTTTTTTTTTAATCGGTTGGTTTTTTTTTATTCTTAGTGAATCTGAAGTATACTAACGAATTTGTCTGAGTATATATAGACCTACTAAGTTTTGCATCCTTAAAAGAAGTTCCATTGATAATCATATTTGACTACGAAAATTACTAGACCTTTACGGCGTTACGGTGAGTGACTCAAATATCCGGATAATATATATAAAAGATTCGGCCGAGCATCGTTAATTTGTTCCTTAGAATCGAAGAGTTCCGTTACTTTGCCATGGATAGTCACAACCTCACCGAACTCTCATCAAACTATCATTTAAGTAGATCCTTTCCAATAAAAATTGAATAATCGAAATCTATTGATATTGAAATATTGAGTTATTCGTCCATTTGTCGCGAAACCTCTGAGGTAACAAACATAAAAAATAGTGAACAATTTAAAAAAAATTATTATTTTTTTTATTTTAACGTGAACTTATTCTTTCAGGCACATGAATGAATGATAACATAATTTATTAAATTTAGAAATTAATATTTGTTTATTAAAATATACTTTTTAATGTGGTACATACCGTAACGGCTTGTAACGTAACTTCCTTGTGCGGTGTTTCAGGGACGATATGACATGGGTACCTTCAAAAAAAGCGCGTACACCTTCCAGGCCGGCAACGCTCCTGTGATTCCTCTGGTGTTGCAAGAGATTGTGGGCGGCGGTGATCACTTAACGACAGGTGACCCGTACGCTCGTTTGTCCTCGTATTCCATAAAAAAAAAAAACGGCCGCGCGGAGACCTACTTTCGGCGTTGAATCATAATTACAAATAATAGGGACTGGATCTTTTTTATTGGAAATTCCTCTTTTTCATAATTCCTAAAATATGATGCGTTAAATGTTAGTCGTGTTTGCTTCCTACATTTGTTTTTCATGCTAACTTTCGTAATATCAAGACGATCAAAAATGACGCAATGCCGTGCAGTGTTCTGCTCCCGAAAGTGCCTAGCATCTTAATAAATTTCACTTCAAAGTTATATTGGAGGTATATGAATGGTATGATGAAGTGGGGTGATAACTCACCCTCTAGTAGACCATTATACTTTACAAAAATATAAGTCAATTTAAAAAAAAAATACATTCGGCAATAATAATAGCATCTAAGGCAGCTCCACAATATACGAATAAATAATAACTAGAATTACTTCCAGATATTTCAACTGTCATTGAAAAACCACGCCCCTAAAGCAAAATTATAGGTTGGTTTGTATTATAGGAAATTGAATGTTGACTTTGCTTACATTATTTTTATATACTATTTATATGATTATGTATGAAGTGCCAGTAACTTTCAGTCAGGTCGTTATTAAGGTAATCATGTTACGATATGTATTTATTACTAGCTGACCCGACAGATGTTTTTCTATACATAATAAATAAAATTCTGTTTTTTTATGAATTTGTCAATAATATTTCACAACATCAAGAATTATTTCGTAAAATATGTTCCCTGTTGTTATGATGAAATTGTTTCACAGCAGAACTGTCAAACCGTCCGTCAATAAACTATCTCATAGAAAATATGTCCATACAAAACAAATATTGTAAATGAAACTAATAATGGGTCCCAAATCGAAATAAAAACTATCCTATGTCTCAAGTTGGACTAAACTGCACTCCGTGAAGTAATCCCCATTAAAATCCGTTCATTAGTTTAGGAGTTCACTGGAAACAAACATCAGGACACTGGATTTATATATATTAAGATTAAGATGTTTCCTTAAGGTATATATCGAGTGTCCTGATCTGCTCGCGCACATTGGTCTTCATGTTCCGTTTGCCTCCGGAGACCATGCTGCCTGCATGTTCCCGGAGCTAGAACTAATTATTATAGACAAAATAGTTACCTATGGGCTGGTCGGTCTTTCAACGACTTGTCTAAGCAATTCGACTTGGATTTGTTCACCACCCCAATTAGACAGCTAAAACAGGTCCTTACCGAGGACTTTTTCAATCAGGTTTTAATTGTGAAATTTTTGTCTTTTGTTAATTCTTACACGCTTTTTATAAGCTTCACCTGTATTTATGTTTGTTTGTAATTTTTTTTTGGCCAGATGATAAAATTATTCCATTTTTCAATTTGAAAAATAGGATTTACATAAGTTAATTTATAAAATTTTTTCATCATTTCCGCCCCCTGCATTTGATGTTAATTTTAAACTTCAACCGGAAACTTTTCAACCAAAGCGTTGTTTTTAGTTTTTTTTCTAACCATTTTTATTTATTATAATTTTATTAGCTCTTCTATCATATTATATTCATTCCAATCTGCGAAAACTGTTAATTCCTATTATTACTAATCCTTCTACTATCAATCCTTCTGTAATTATATATATGTAACTTATCTTTGTAACCTAGCTGTAAGTTTTCCTAAGATTGTAAAATAAATTAATAATGTATATATGAAATGAAATGAAATTTTATTTGCAGGAAACATTGTACTTAAGATGTTAACATAATATTATTGATAATCAAATATGTTTCGTCAAATGACATGCATATAGGCCATATCTTCTGGTCAAATTAGCGAACCAAGGGCTAGCCACTGAATGACGGCAATTAATGTAATAGCTGAAAAACAACCGGCCAAGTCATTGAACGGCAAGCTTAAGCTGGCTGAACGGCAAGCTTAAGCTGGCTGAACGTCGCTAAGCCATTTAAGTAAATGTGAAAAAAATAATTGTGATTTTTTATTAGGTGAGATTAGATTAGGTTTGCTTTCCTAACACTAATTCAAAAATAATTCGAGAGTTCTGGACAGGAATACAAAATTCATGAAATTGTGTGTTAAATCCGATTCAATGGTTGGACTGTCTTGTAAGTAAAAACTACGAGGGCACCCGCTTGCTTCTATAAATTAAGTGGAAGCGAGATAGCAATGTCACCGACATTGATGATATTTTACTATATTATTTATTTCATATGGGTACAGTGGATAAAATCATATGTTTATCGAATCAATTACGACCAGGTAGCGCTCACTGGATTCAAGATAAACACAATTAAAATATATCAAGTTATTCGAGTTCGACTGCTACAATATATTCTTACGTTATTGAAGTATACGTCAACTTGTAAAATTGCTAAGCTTTTCTTCAGTTTCCCATGCTGATAGTAAGGTAAATTCATATATACATACTCATACGATTATCCTTACAGGTGAGTGTTATCTATACTACGATAGCGCGATTATGAGAGTTTAACGGCCGATCCCAATATACTATCTATAGATAGAGATAAATTACTACCTTCTACTGTCAGTAATTAGCTGTCAATATCTTATCGCCTTATATTGGTACGCGTGAATTGCAATTTCCATACAAACTTCTATTGCTGGTAAGCTATACGTCACATTGACAGACAGCGTGTACGGATAAGGTGAGTTCCGTCGACTAGCTTATTGGGACAGAAAAGTCAACTATAGGTACGATTTTTATCTCAATTAAGAGATAGACTGGATATTAGGAACGAGCGTAAGACTCATATTGCTTTGTCAAACTAACATTATCTATGAAACTAGCGATTTAAACGTCACTTTATTCTTGCTAACAATCTCTTACTCCTTGTAGAAATGCTTTGTAGGTTACTCCATATTATTTATAAAATTAAATATTGTTGAGGATTAGTGTCCGCTGCGCTCCAACTAGATACCGCAGGCGTAGTCGCAAAGGGCGCAACTAATACTACGCCCAAGTGGGCGTACTCGAACCACTCTCGAACAATATGTGACGTTGACGTGCCACATGTTCTGTTACACTGGGATCACATATCATCAGTATGTATTTTGTGTTTTATCAATTTCAATATAAAATAACACGAAGCGTATGTTACAAAATTTGAAAGATGCCATTGAGTGTCAAGATGCCACGCACACAAGCATCTTTACAAATAGCCAATACACACTACAATATAAAGTTGCCGTAATAAAACAGCCATTGATCTTAAGTAGTATGGTATCTAGTTGGAGCGCAGCGGAAACGAATCGTTAATCTAAGATTGTATGTATTTCAATAATCAATTTATTGAGAAAAAGCCACTTAACTATAATTATATTTTCGTTTACCTCTTTTAACAAAACTGCATTTTGCTTAAGTACCTATATAAGATGTATAAGGATGTAGGAAAGATACTTATTATTATAAATATATATTAAATGATGAGTAATATGACTATGATATTTTAAAATAACAATGATGGCTCTTAATCGATGTGGATCAAAATGGATGAAGGGTTGCCTTCCCTAGGTTTGAAGACGGATTCGAGTACCAATTTGCGAAACCAAAATTATTGTATTTAATCAAAAACTTAAAGATTTCTGTTTTCAGATAAGTAGTATGTAGACCTTATATTTTTTTAACAGCATTTTAAGGTTATCATGAAAATATAGAACATTAAATTCTCATTTGACTCATTTGCTCATCGTGTTAGGCTGAAGAAAAGGCTGGCAACAGTACCTATTTTGTTGCAGCGGGCATGGGCGGTAGCAATCACTTAACATCAAGTAACCCGCGCTTACCTTGTATTATAATTTATACATATACTGATGGGATAGTTATAATAAGAAATTATATTACCAGTTTCTGATGTTAAGATTATCTGTGAAAGTAGATGCATTTTTATTTTCTGTTATAATACATTTTGATACTGAAATACGTCAAGCAGTCTGACCAAAATTGCGAAAGAATAAGGATTCTATTATTCCAGGAAATGTAGCAGACTATAGGATTTAGCGGGGTCGTCGAACGGCGTCGGCTACGGGAGGGGCGCGTTTCGGCGCGAGCTATCGATCGTACCTTCCTGCGGCCACAGCAGAGCATTCTCCGAGCGCGTGACTGACCGCCCGGCGAAGATTTCAACCTGGTTAATTTTCGCCACTGCATCGGTGAAGGTTAACGCGGCGCTTGGGGCAGCGGCCGCGGCGTCGAGTGCTCGCGCATCGCGGACGCGCGACCTCCGACGCGCCCGAAGCGCGCGAGCCTTACTCGCGGAGTGCCCGTAGCTCCCTTCACTACCCCCACCCGTCACGCAATGTTGCCAGAACAATTCATACGTTACCACTAACATAGCAACACATTTAATGAATCAAATTCATTTGCTGACATCACAATTACTTTATAATAAAATATAGCACAACAAAAATACTGTTCGTAAAATATTTCGTCAAAATATATGACTTATTGACTTTAACTGAGGCATATTTCTATTTCAATACCAATAGTTATAGTAACGTGCATTACAGGGTATTAATGTGTAACAATTATTAATAAAAACGTTATAGAAACAAACAAAGTTGCTCCATAATAGAGGGGAGATTGTTACAAAACCTAGCAACACTGCCATGAACGCATGCGCTGTGTAGCCGACCCACCCACCTGCCTCCTAGTCTCCACTCTCCACCCTGCGATTAATAATTCTGACTACGCTGCCAGTGCGTATGTGGGTTAGTTTTTTTGGCGATCGATGACATTTTACGGTGCGAGTAATTTCCGTTGATCCCAGTGCATGTGACAAATGACTGGTGACCTATTCCAACCGAATATTACAAACATGCTCTTTTACGCTATGACTACGAACCTACGTCCTGTAGATATTGCCGCCTGAGTAGGTAATGTAGATTATTATTCAAAATATTAAGTTTATATTAAAATGTTTTTGTATTCTTATTTAGTAATATTGCACATAAGAAGCCTACAAGTCTCAAAGCACAAGCAATTGAATGAAAGGCAGTTAAATCAAAACGAAAAAATCAACTTACAAAATAGCATGGACAAGAATTCATTATCACTTGTCTAACATTAAACCACAACAAACACTAACTGATGGAACAAAGCATTAACCATAAGCTTGGAGAGGAAAAAGTAAAATACGTCGGCTTTGGTAACGACGTGGGTTTCCCGACTCTTCAACTGGGCGCACGAAATAAGACTCAGAACGTCAACTTTGCATGTATTTGATTGTTATTGCCTACGCTCTTGTCTACTAATATTAGGGTTGGCAATTGTTACATTCTAAAAATATTATTTACATAGGTTGGCTTGATCAGTAAATAAGTCAGATCATGTGGTTGTTTCTTATCGATATTTATTTTCTTTTATGGACTTTTAAGGATTTTTTTTATGTTTTGAATAATTTTATGCACGGATAACAAGGAAAGTACATAATAATATTATTGTCATGAAAAGAGCTTGTTAATTGGGAGGAATTAACCTATGTAAATTCCTAATTCACTAACGTTTTTTGCTCAAAATTAGACAGTGACATACAAGTCGAATAACATACCTATGTCAATGTCAATTTCTCTTTTCTTATTCTTTTTTGTATCGTTTTATTGGTTTATCGGCTATCGTTTTTACATCATTTAATATATTATGATGTATCGTTAGTTTAAAACGGCACCTAATTATTCAATATATATCTAAATTGCATGCTGGCTTTTAAATTTTTGTTTTAATTGGTCTACACTGTTTAAAATCCGCTTTTCTAAAATATTTAGTTATGTCATCTTACATAATTTAAGTAAACTACTTTTAAATGATTAAAGCCATACACAGTTTTGAACTTATTCCTTAAAAATAAGCATTTTGTTTAAAGTACTTGTTTTGTTTTAATTTGACATTGGCGATATAATTGACACCCACTTTAATTTGAGTTATTAAATTATGGTGTTATAGCCATGTATTGAGCGTAATAGCATGTAGGTATATATACAGTGTCTGTAATAACTTAAATCAAAACAGTTACTTACCACTTTGTATCCAATATCTGGGATTCAGAAGTTTCAATAGGTACAAACTATGCATGTCAGGTATGGCGCTTCTGTGTCTATTTATTTTTATCTCGGCATACGCCGGCTAAAAACCGCATTGGGGTGGGTCATGCAACGGAACGAACTTTTCGACCGACAACTTCCAGGCACCTAATTGAATTTTAACCATGGAGTTGGGAAATATTATGTTCCACGCATCGTGGTAGGTAAGTATATCTAATTACCTATAGTCATGGTTGTTTGATGAATATTAGCTATATTAGAATGAAACAAATTGTTTGTATTATCTTTAGCATTTACGATACTTTTCTTCTGTACATAATACCACCAGTGTGAGGCTCCTTTGCACAGGAAGCCGGCTAGACGATGGGTACCACAACGGCGCCTATTTCTGCCGTGAAGCAGTAATGTGTAAACATTACTGTGTTTCAGTCTGAAGGGCGCCGTAGCAAGTGAAGTTACTGGGCAAATGAGACTTAACATCTTATGTCTCAAGGTGACGAGCGCAATTGTAGTGCCGCTCAGAATTTTTGAGTTTTTCAAGAATCCTGGGCATTGTAAAGGGTAGGGCGTATCAATTACCATCAGCTGAACGTCCTGCTTTACTATCATCCCGATAATATTTTCTGGAAAATTAAGGAAGTTGGAGTAATTTGATAATCAACGATCAATCAAAATAACAAATTCTGGATCATAAATGACAGTAGTAAAGATATATTTGATTCTGGCTGTCTGGTGCTTGCAAAGACTCCAAGTCTTTGCAATCACCAGGCTATTACAGGGCTACTTGATAGTGGTAGATACGAGAATCTGTCTAAATGTAGAGAGCAGAGCATATCTCTCGTATTCTCTCTCAGAGCGCCAGTTATTTCCGATGCGGTAGTAGTATCTAGTATATTAGAAATGACATTAAAAATAATTCTATAGGAATCAATTTTGAGAAAATAAATGCCTTTTATGCCTTTTTATCACTTACGAACCGGTGAACGAACTCACTTTCTTCGTGACTTTATCTCATCCGCGACACATACGCTCGCTAAACTTGGGGTGTAACCTGGCGAATGCGCGACAAGATCGTTACGAACGACTAGCGTTACGCGAACGGTGATTTCTCAATTATTTCGTAAATTCATTTCGTTCTTGAACAATTTCGTTTTACTTCAGTCGTGTAGTCTAAAGAGATTTTTTTTCTCTCCTCACTTCGATTGTTTGAGAATTGTGGCTAGAGTTACACCATGTGCATATCAGTCTAAGCTTATAACAACGTGTTCACTGTGTTTTCACGTCTGTCTACGCATAAAGCTTCATCTCTCATTATTGTTGATGCACCCTGCCAATAACAATGCAGTGCCGCTCAGGATTTTTGAAACACCCCAAAAATTCTGAGCGGCACTACAACAGTCTGCACTCGTCACCTTGAGACATAAGATGTTAAGTCTCATTTGCCCAGTAATTTCACTAGCTCGGCGCCCTTCAGACTGAAACACAGTAATGCTCACACATTACTGCTTCACGGCTAATATAGGAATAATAATAATAATAACCCATAATATAGAAGAAATGAAGTAAGAATGAATGAGAATGTAGATTAAAGACACTAATATAATATCAAAAATGTATGGAAATGTTATGGATGTTTAACTGAACACGAAGCTAAAATGGACGACACAATAATTATATCCATCATACCAATGACATAGCCGCCCATTTAATTGACCAATTGAAATGTCATTTTCGTTGGTTGATTGCTCATGTGATTGGATGGATCATTGTTGATCAATATATGATAAGTACTTATCATATCTATACCTACCTTTTTGAATTGTAGGGAAGGGTTTCTTAAGACTGTGGTAGAAGTGAAACTTCAACTGAAAAAGTTTAAAAAAAATATTTCCAAGAAAATCATTCAATAAAATGTTTAAGAATATTTCCACGATAAATATAACAAATAAAATGTTCGCTTGTGTAGGTATACGACGCACTAATTCTGTTATATGTAATTATTACATTTTTACAGTAAGTATGGTCGCGCTGCAAAAATCCCTATCTTCTCCAAGCCTGCCGTAAGGAACTTCGTTCCAAAAGTCAAACGCGAGGAGTTAACACTTATCAAAAACTTATTAAAAAAGAATTCTTGGACGTTCCTTGTACCTTGGACCTGAGATATCATCGAATATAGATTGTAGCAGTCTCTTGTACAAAGCTGCATGATGCTCCAATATCACGAATCTAGATTGACAGCTGTGGTGTAGTAAGGACTTCTACAGCGAAGTCTTCTTGCGACTTCTGAAGCGCTTAACTACTACAAAGTAGGTTATCTGTGAGTAGCGAAACAAAACCGAAATATGTGGGCCTCCTAATTATTAAATATTTTAATTTTAAACATTAACCAGTTCTTAATTTTTTTATACGACATAACAATTAAATGGGACTTTAAAAAAATACTAATCTGCTTCTACATCTCTTGGGCTATGACTGTTATGAAGCTTAGAATGAAACCCTTTTTTAATACCTTTTATGATGTTATTTTTCATCATGACGTTGCCATTATTCATCTTTATGAATTAGTAGTAGTAGGTAGGAATAAGATATTTCCATAAATTACTAGGAAATAGGTAAAAAATATTGAGAGAGTGACCTACATTTATTATATTGTTTCGCATTTTGGCGACACAATCAGAATAGGCGAACTTATATAAAAACAAAGGTATGGAAAATTACTCTAATCAATTCTACGCGGACCACGCTATATCCAAATTAAGGACTGTTTTCCAGTTCTGGATATGATTGCTTTCACCACAGAGTATGGTTGGATACTTAGGTACGCCACTATAACCTTGATTGCCTTCATCATACAAACCGGGTCCGTGGTAAGATATCAGCTTCAGGAATTTCAAGTTATATTGAGCAAACATCTATCCCCGAAATCATATTAATTGTAAGAAGTCTCTGAAGCACTTCAAAATATGTCCCATGAAGATACAGAAAAATTACTAACAGTGTTAAAATAAACATTATTTATATTTTATTTGTATTAGTTAATAGTCATTACTTTGAAAACATTGTTTACTTATATACCCAACCTGTAGATTAATTTATACCTTTTTACTTTATTAAGTTTTTATTTTTTGTGATTATTTAGTTTTAATATCAGCTCTTTACGCCTGAAACACAGGATTACCTAGTTCAGGCACAGTGTTAACTAGCTTTTAAGTAAGACATGTATTATTATTGTTATTTTGTAATTTAGTTAATAATCTTTTAATAAATAAATTGAATTGAATTGAATCCACCCGCCATTAAAGTTATCCATCAAAGTTATGACAGACTTTAGTGGACCAATTAGATTCGTTATTATGTCCCAGTCTTAGATAATTTATACGAGCCCCTCGCTGTTAGGCAACACATGACAACAAGCCAGGTCTATACTATATAGTGTAGATTATTAGATAAATATTAATAGTGTGTATGACGAGCTTTACGCCACTTTGTTTACGTGTGCTAATAGGGTTAACCGTTCGCCGCTAATTTGTTCTACGTTTTCACTGCTGTCACAGTCTATAAATCTAGAGGTATAAATTATCTAAGCTCCCAGTATTAAAATCATGTACTTAATATCCGCCTTGGTAAACCAAACAAACCACATTAATAAAGACATAATTTCTTGTAACGGCGTCGTGGGGCAGGTTGTTCCCTTACCTAATGAGTGAGTAATGAATGTATGAGCGAGGGAGGCAATGACTGGCCGCTTCTTATGGCGGCTGAATGATACTCTGCTTCATAATATTTTATAATGTTAAAATTAGTTACATCTTTATAACTTATAATTGTCATAATCCTTTTATTAATTTTTTTATTTATTACATAAGATCGCCTGCCGACGAACCATGGCGAAAGCCCGTACTGTCGGTCGTTGATCAATTGATGACCCTCTAGGTATAGGTACCTACCAATAGCTGGTAGTTAATTATGCTCTTCATGATCTTAGAGAGTATGAAGGTAACAGCAATAGGCCTGTAGTTTTCCGGATCCGAACTGTATACTTTTTTTCATTTATGATAAATAAATATTACATATCATATAATTATCCTTAAACGAGCAATTCTTGTTTATATAGAATCTGAATCTCGGAAACGGCTTCAACGTTTTTCATAAAATTTAGTATACAGGAGATTTCGGGGGCGATAAATCGATCTAGCTGTTCGGTTCAATTAAAAAAAAGTACTTAGTTTTATCCGTGTTTTAATGAGAAACAGCTACTATAACATTAGCACACAAAGGTAAATTTCGCCACTATATACAAGTCTATAATAGCTCAGATGAGACATTGGGTGATCCGGAAAGCAGAAGACCCCAATTCTTAACCAGATGTCCTATTAATTTTTTTTGTTCAAGTTTTGTACATCCTTAAAGATCCGGGCAAGGCTCGGCGGTCGTCCAGATATTTACTGATATACTAGGTTTACTTACGGCCGTTCCCAATATTCAGTCTATCTCTTACTTGAGATAAAAATCGTAACTATCGTTGACTTTTCTGTCCCAATAAACTTATCGACGGAAACTCACCTTTCCGTGCACGCTGTCTGTCAATGGGACGACGTATAGCTTACCAGCGATATAAAGTTTGTATGGAAATTGCAATTCACGCGTCCCAATATGAGGCGATAAGAATGACTCATCGGGTATATTGGGACAGATTCAGATTATTGACAGCTAATTACTGACAGTAGAAGGTAGTAATTTATCTCTATCTGTAGATAGTATATTGGGAACCGCCGTTAGTGTTTGTTGATTGATGTATCTACTGCACTTTTTTAATTAGCTCGTTCTTTGGGTAGGTACTTTTGTTGCATCATTTTAGATACACACATTAATTAAAATAATTTTTAAGGCGATGAAGCTTTAAATGTTGATGTAAAGGAGAGACAATAAATTCCCTGCCACTTAGATGTTGATTTAATAGAGTGGCAATCAGTTTCATGCCACTTCTCAGTAAAGCTCCAACTTTTCTCAAATGGTGTTACTATAATGGCAAAATGTAGATATTATTGTTAATATTCACAATTAGTGTAATTTCATTTTTACATACTTAACAAAAAAATAAAGAGATTTTGATTTAATATTTCAAAGGCAAAGTCAACAAAGATGTTAGATGACATTATACCTATGAAATCACAGTCGGATAGCTAGATAGTTGTAACTGTTATCGATGCGGTTTACAATATAGACACTACACGTAAAATACTTGCTCTTAAATTTCCGGGAGCTAGTTGTGGTTTTCTCATCTATTACACTTCGCGAAATGATAGGTACTTTCTGTATACAAATGCTTAAAAACATTTTTTAGGTTTAATCAACTTCCTAATTGGGTTTTACCGTTATTTATATTTCTATGCAAGTGAATAACACCCTGGCCCATACGGTAAAAGACAAAGCCGATCTTCTGTGTTTTCGCCTCTAATTCAACTCTTGGCGGCAACGAAAAACACCACCGCCCATCCCACGGTGTCAGAGCTCTCTATGCCTGAAGTACAGCGGGCCGGATAGCATTTCTCCAATTTGTACTTAGACGCCATTGCTAACGCGCGCAGTCAGCCCTTGTCCAAATGACCCAAAAAAAAGTAGACAGTTCGGATCCGGAAAACTGCAGGCCTATTGCTGTTACCTCCATGTTCTCATCATGAGAAAGATCAAGGAGATCATGAAAGATGAAGAAGATCATGGAGAGCATAATTAACTACCAGCTATTGGTAGGTATACCTATATATATATATATATATATACACCAAACCCCACACGCACAAATATCATGTCTTTTTTAAAAAAATTGTAAATCCATTATTAGATGTAAGTCCTACAAATAGTATTATGATAACCTATTTTAAGATCTGTGGATTTTGTGATGTTTTAAATAAATAAATAAAATACCTAGAGGGTCATCAGTTGATCAACGACCGACAGTACGGGCTTTCGCCATGGTCGGTCGGCAGGCGATCTTCAGTAATACCTAACACATAGATGGGCGTCGGTTATCGAAAGTAAGGGAGAAAGCCTGTCCGTTAGCCTGGATATAGCGAAGGCCTTTGATCGTGTATGGCACAAGGCGCTCCTCACTGGGCGCAGCATACAGGCCATTGTCGACGGTTATTGCTCGAACCCGAAGCCCGTGAACGTTGGGATGCCCCAAGGCTGTGTCTCCTACAATTTTTCTTCTGCATATCAATAACATGTTGAACCCCTCAAACATACATTACTATGCAGACGACAGCACTCGTGATGCCGTACACACGGGCCATGCAGGTGTCTCTCGGGAAAACGTCGATCAGTGCCAGGAGAAACTTGTGACTTCTATCGAGTCCTCTCTTGAGGACCTCGCGGAATGGGGTAAATTGAATCTTGTCCAATTAAACCCCCAGAAGACTCAAGTTTGCGCGTTTACCACTAAAAAAAACGATTTATCGTATCACTGCTCTTCGACAACGAGCGATTGCCAATTCCGCAGTCACCTGGAGGGCAACTTCGAAAAAGCTGGGCGTCATAAATAGAGCACGGCAATATATCATGCCGGCCCACATTCTAGCGCTCTACTTAGCGCAGGTCTGGCTATATATGCAGTGTTGCTGTCATCGCTGGTCTGGCGCGCCCCAGTATCAGCTCGATCCAATTGACCGTTTGCAACGCAGAGCAACTCGAATAGTCGTGGACCCAGTGCTCTGCTCACGGCTGGATCACTTGTCTCTTGGTTGCCTAAAGAAGTCGCTTCATTGTGTGTCTTCTACCGCATTTATCACGGTGAGTATTCCGAAGAGCTGTTACACCTGATTCCTGCCGCCGAATTCCACCTTCGCACGACACGCCACTTATTAGAATATCATCCACACTATCTGGATGTGTTTCATTCCTCCACAGTGTGGTTTTCAAGGAACATTCATCCACACACTACAAAGCTGTGGAATGAACTTCCTTGTGAGGTGTTTCCGGGATGATATGACATGGGTACCTTCAAAAAAAGCGCGTACACCTTCCTTAAAGGCCGGCAACGATTCTATAACTCTTCTGGTGTTGCAAGAGAATGTGGACAGTGGTGATGCTCATTTGTCCACCTTTTCCATAAAAAAAAGCATTGAAGTAAAGGGAAGAAAGATTGATGGATGATGATGAAACACCATTTATTATTTTTTATGTGACAATTTCTAGGAGATATTTATTTTATCAAGTATAAATGTTAGTGACATTCAGACCAAAAGCTATAATCATCAAACTTCATAGGTATAATATTTATTGTAAATTCTGGTTTGTATACCATTTCATATATTTAGTACACAAAAATTAAGAATATATGTAGCAGTCAATATTCATTATAATCATTTCTATTTACTTATTCTATAAGTTGTAGTATAATTGTCATGTTGTTGAAATTTGCAAGTCAACTGACATAAGTCAATATGACAAGGCTCCATCCATGTTACCAGAATACACAGGGAATAATTCTACACAATTTGCGCTTATAAGTTATAATATCACATTATTCTTTTTGGCGTAAATGAGCCCATGGATCTTGCAACATAGATGGATGCAAATAAGCATCTATGCTATTTCTCTGATCCCTGCCAAAACTGCTGTTACTGTCACTCTGAAATAAATAATTAAAATCTATTATCTATTAAGAATTCTCACTATACATCCTTTACAGTCATATTGAAAAAGAGAATGATGGAAGATTACTATCACAACCTATTACACCCAAACACACACACATTCTTAGAAGTATACTTTTATTTTATTTTATCTGATTTTGATAATTTGATTTGACTATGTAGGTAATTATGTCTGGCACCGAGAAGTCACTGAGAGCTGAAACACAGTTCATACTAGTTTAGCTGTCTTTGCTCCCTGTATTGTATGTACATAATTAATAATATAATTTAGAAACATTTGTAACATGTAATACTATTATTAATTATTGTAATGTTTGGGAAATCAATTATTATTACTAATTGGTACCCAATAAATAAATAAAAATTCTTTCATGATAGATCATGCAAGATATGAGTTATGAAAATACCAAATTAGTATAAACTTCAGGAGACTAAAGGTATCCTTATTAACAGTGTTGACCTCCACACCTTTGAGTGTGGAATTTAGAGGATGTGGGCTTGAGGGCATATTAATCTTTTAAAATGCTAATCAGTAATCACAAAAGAAAAGCTTATCATTTTCATTGACATCTGATTAAGAGCCCCGGTGCTGGCGCCATGGCCAGTTCTGTTCAAATTCAAATATTTTTATTCAAAATAAGATGTAGCATCACTTATTGAAAGTCAAAAAAACTGCACCCCATTCCAAAGTGAATGCCTCAGGCCTGAGTAGCACGGGCGCAACAAACTCAGCTGCCTTTTTTGTTCATAAAAAAAAAAATTAATAGACTGAGGCTGGTTGCTCTATTCCCAATTTGTGGTATCATTAAGAAAGTCATTTATGTTATAGTTACCTTTACCACACAAACATTTTTTAACAATTCTATTGGATAACATAATACTTTTGTTTTGAACAGTTTCTGGGTTTCTGTTGTAAAACATTGCCCCACAAAAGACTTGCCATATCGACTTAGCTGAGTAATAGGCATTATAATGCCTATTACTCAGCTAAGCTAAGCTTATAAGCTTATGTCTGTTCCTGGTGTTAACATTATGGTTATGACAGTTTCTAGCAAATTCACTTATGTGCCTATGAACATACATCACATTATCAAGAATATATTGAGAAGCAACAGTCAACATGTTAATTTCTTTGAATTTTGCTCTCAATGATTCCTTAGGGCCTAGGTTATTATTAGTGTGAATAGCCCTCTTCTGCAGAATAAATATTGTATTAATATCCCTACTGCACTGCCCCACAGTAATATACCATAGGACATAATACTATGGAAATAACTAAAATATACTATTTATGCCGTATCTATGTCAGTTAATTGACTAATCTTTTTAACCACGTTCAGATGAAATCTTATGGTGTATCAGTGGTGGGCACTTAATATTCAGTAGTTACCATAAAAGCAAGTAAACTTACACCAAAACTATTATTTCTGTGAGTGTTGTTTTGCCATCTTTGAGGACCTCTTCGCCTATTACCACTCTGTTGCCAATTATTTTGGTAACCACTATGATTTTGGCTCCTATTATTCCAGCGATTCTGTGTTGGTGTGCTTTGATTTAGTGGTATAAAATTATCTGACATTGTGCAGTTCAACTAAAAAAATATTTTCAAATAATTAATAAGAGAAAATAGCTGCCTGTTAATTAAAAAAAAATATGACCATCCACCATAAATACTAATATATACAAATGATACATCAGCCCTAAATTACAAGATGGTCGAATAGGAAGGATATTTTAATGTAAAACTTATTTTAAATTTAGAATAATTCATTTCGATGAATAGCATTGTAGTTAACAAGGTAACAGAAAAACATATTATGCGAACTTAAAACTTACCTACCTTACCTAATTTAAAAGTAAGTAATACCTTTCATTTGTTGTTCACTTTCAAGCAAAATTAGATTTTTATAGCATTATCATTTTATCAGAAAATCGAAACAAAATCTTTTACAAATTTTTTAGTTTTACCTTTTCCAAGTTTTAATAAACGTAGTGTTTAAATTCTTTATGGTTTTATAATAACAAAACAAAAGCAACAGCTGACCGAATCTTGTCAATAATTTTTTTTTTGGAGAGCAGGAAAATATTTTTTTTTGGATTTTATGGCCTGGTAACGAGACCTTTAAGCCATCAGGAAAATACTATTACGCTTAGAATACTAAAGTTATACGTACGTAGTATCCAGCCCTACTCTGTGGTTAACCCTTTACCGAATGAATTTTTTGATTTTGTTTAAATAAATTTAGGTGATAGGTACTCCGGAAAAATATTATTTTAATTTTTGGATTATTGTAATTTGAAATATTCAACTCCAAAGTCAAAGTCTCAAATATGATACATCATGCAGTTAGGTACACACACCATATATGATACTAAATGCAGTAAGGTTGTGTGTCTTTAGTTATATATCTATTTATATTTAATCCTGATGAAATAAAACAAATTAAAATACAATGAAAGTGTTTAATTCAATTTTATTCAAAATGAAAGGTTTTAAAACAATTTCGTTCTTTGTTTAAACAAAAGTAACAATTGCATTAACTGCAGTAAATGTATGATAAGCGTGAGCAACTTTTGCAGCGCTGGCGTTTTTCACGCCAGTTGGGCCAATGTCCAATTGAGTCGTGTACTACTTCTTCCGGAGGTAGTTCCAGACGTCGCCCTCGACCTCGGGTGGTAGGAGTAAAACCTCCGGTCGTCTCGCGCATCAAAACCTCAGCAATATAGATTTTAAAATCCAACAGTATAAATCGGTTCCTCCTGTTTCTTTTCAGCAATTTGTTTGTTTCGGTGACGCCACATAAGCCAGCTGTTCACAATAGTCATATCCAACATGTGGAAAAAGAGGCGGTGGTACCACCAGTAACGCGTCGACATTGACGAATCGCTAAAAAAAATTACATACAAATAATATTGGAAATATTATAATCATCAGTAATAAGTATCAACATAAAGAAATTAGACTTACTCTTATTGCATGTAGTATCACATTTGTAAATCACCCTGCCTGCATGAAGGATCATATTTGAAAAGAAGAAATGACCCTAACTGCATGCAGATCATATCAGATACAAACTTTGGGATATGCAATTATAAAGAAGTAATTGATAAAGCTTACGCCTTTTTCCGTAGAACTTAGCAGGATCCATCCTTTATTCATGCAAAACAAAGAAATAATTGGATGCGGAGGAAAACCTTGTGAAAATCAACGTCTCCAATAAACACTAACTGGCAGAAATGACAGCTTCTAAAGTTTGTTGACAGATCTAACGAACCATAGCCAAGTAAAAACTATTTTTTTTTTGTGTTACCCAAACATTAGTCAAGTGTTCAATTCTGCCTTATGCACGTCCTTTAAACCGCTCAATATTTTTTAATCTGTATAAAACCTTAGTGTATCATATATGATACGATATGCGGTAAAGGGTTAATGTCTTTCGTAGCAGTAGAAATCATATTGTGTCATCCTAGCATCATATTATGCAGCTTAGAGGTTCATGCACAATGCGCATTTTATCAAAATATTAAACAAGTGCTGGCCCATCGTTGTTGTAGTTGGTTGGTGTTCTGAAATTATGGATGAAAGTTTGTTTTTCTGAGAGATATTAATAAATTATTGATGCGATATATAATAATTGTAATAGTTCATAATCGTTAAAATAAATTATGTAATATAAATAGTCAATTTTAGTGTACAATAGCACAATACGTCCAACCATTCCAAAAAATTTCAAAAATTCACAACGTTAATGTTTAAGTTTTCACAGCGGTCGCTCCATCCCCATCTGTGATATTATTAAGAAAGTTATTTATGTCATAGTAACCTTGAACACGTTTTTTAACAATTCTTTTGAATTTTGTAATACATTCGTTTTCAACATTTTCTGGGATCTTGTTGTAAAAGCATTTAAATACATCGACCCCCGTGCCTATTTACTTGCATAACATTATCAAGATTATATTGAGAAGCAATAGTTAAGATAATAATTTATTTAAATTATGCTCTCAATGATTCTTTAGGACCTTGGTTATAAATAGCCCCATAGGAATCAATATACCATAGGACATAATACTATGAAAATTTATAGTGAACTAGTCCTGCCGTTTCTTCGTCTTATCTTTTAACCTTTATTTATTCAGTACTATACTTTATGCTGCAGAACTTTGTCTATTAGCCAATTCTTCAATATGGGGGCCCCATTGAAATTATTGAGAATTCAGAGTAATGTCAAGAAATATTACAGATTCCATCGGGTTTTTTTACATTTAGTTTTTAGTTTTATCACCTCTCCGTATTACAAAACACTTGCGTTATTAACGCTAAACCAGTACGTGATGTTAGATAGAATATCGTTTACTTCCTCAAACATAAAATGGTATTTTGAATATCAGTGAAGTGTCATCCAATACTAGCTTATTTTTTTTCTATAAGGTTAAGAAGATCTTTTATATAGATAAGGAAGAGGAACGGTCCTAGAATTGATCTTTGATGTATCCTCATACTGAGAGGAGTCCCAGGAGATGTCCTGCTATTCACGTCTAACCTCTGAATTCTATTGTTTAGATATGAAATCAGAAGATGGAGCGCAGTTCCTTTTATGCCATAGAGAAATAGCTTCCTGACCAGCGTTTAATACTCAACATAATAGTTTAAATTATATAAATTATTAACATTTTATTCGGGATAAAAAACTCGTATGGTGCTGACATCTATTGAACTTATGAATTTTATTTATCAATTAATACTTACTCCCAGATGGCAATGTTGTATGAATGTGACATAATGTCTGACTTCTGTTTTACCCTGCCTCCCTTGCCCTTTATCCTTGTTTTCGAGACCGTGAATCGTGATGAATTGATAAGTTATGTGAGCCCTTCCTTGAACCTTTGTGGAAATTATCAGGAAATGATAAAAACAATGAACTGAAAAATTTATTCTGCTACAAGTAATAAAGTAATCATAATGTGGATTCCATTGAAGACTCCAAAACTCGGAGTCGGTAAGTTTGACGACAATTCTAATGTTATTCATCCTTTTCTTCCTGCACAATGGTTAATTATTGCAGGAAATAAAAAGACGCGAAGTGAATTTTGATAATCCTACTTCCTCTTAGTATTATATCTATATTAAATCGCTTTGTTTTATTTATATATCAATTTATTTAACAATGTTTTAATTATTAATTTGAATAACAGTAATGGTTTTTGCAACTTTATGATCTCTATGTATCCCTCACCTATTTATATTAATTAATGGATTAGAAATATAGAATATTTAACTAATTAAATATTTTTAAAAACACTATATCACTTAAAGAAATGTTAAGGTTTGTGATACATGTTAGGATATTTCTTCATCTATATAAATCATCTTCTTACACTACACTTTAACATATTAATATATTCAATTAATTTCTTAAATATTATTGTTTATTAAATATATTGTTCTGTATTCTGCAGCTGTCTACAACTGGAAGGGAGATGTCAAGGCTGGATTACCTCTAGAAATTGGAGAAACAGTACAAATTTTAGAAGAAAATGGAGGTAAATTTCTTACTTTTAGTTAATTATGTTAAAGGTACAAAGATTAAATTATTAAATTGTATTTTTTTTGACAATGCTGTAAAATATAGGTTACTACCACAGTATTCTACTTTCAACTAGATATAGTAAGCAATAACCTTTTCAATACTAATCAAGGAGGCTAGGCTAGTCTACTTAAGAAGTCTATTTTAACTATAATCAGAATAACATTCAATTATTTATTATTAGGACTAGCTTTAAAAAATATATTTGATATGGGGAGTGTATAAACAGTATATATCTAGTTCATCAGCATTTATAATTTTCAGTCTTGTCCTCTATTTGATGGGAAAAATGGATCTAGTCATCTTTCAAACTCACACCAAGCCATGTAAAGTTACTTTGTGTGCAGTTATTTGAACAGAACACAGTCACCATTATTGAAAAATTTAATGTAGACTTCTATTGTTGATCATCACTCTGATGTCAATCATAATTTAGATTGTTTACTGTCATGTTATTTTCATTAATCTTTATGATATTTGAACTTTCAATATGGTATGGTATGTAAATTTTATGAAGTTGAGCAGCCCTGATGAAATATCTCACATTGTAATGAGAATATGCCTGTGAAGTAGACAACATTGCTAATGTGTTAATTCCAGCTCTCACACAAAAGGTTTAGTCCTGGTCTCATTGAAAGTCAGCCCTTGTCCATCCAATAACTTGGTAATTGGTTTGGATCCAACTTACCACATGTCCCATTTATGTGATATAAATCCTAGCAACACACCTTCAACTGCCTCATCACTATGTCACCCTCTTTTATAAAATAAAATAGACACCTGTTACCTTTCTGCTCTCCAAAATCATGGAAAGCATAATAAACTGCCAGCTCATAGTATCTACCTACCAGTTGATCAACAGCCAATAGTACTGTTTTTACGATGGTTGTTTTCCTGGATCCATCAGAATGTGGACAGAGATTTAACATCAGGTGACCCATAAGTATATTTGTATATTCTCTTCCTTAAAAAAGGAAACAATCTCATTTCAGGATAACTCTCACTTCCGGGAAGAGTATTTATAATCTATATTTTATTATAGAGCTAAGTTTTAATCTTCATATTTTTTGTGAACTCAATGTTCTATAACACCTGAAAGTGACTGAAAAAAAATCATGGAAAGTCTTTGTTTTCTTTGGCACTTTGCATTGATGCAAGGACTTTCTCTCATAGAAGGGACCTGTCGGTTCATTAAGAGCAAACTTCATTACCAGGTCCATCTTTATTGAAATTCCACATAAAGTGTAGATGTTATGGGAAAGAAATTGTGGTGGTGCTGTTAAGGCTGGAGCAGTTGCCACTCGAGAAGGCATAATTCCCCGCTGTATTTTCACAAATGTATATCAATGTGTTTTCTATTTTTGAATACATATAATTACCTTCAATTGACACTATTAAGCTTGGAGTGGCATTGCAGATGCGCCTGTGACATTGAGACATAAAATATTATGTCTCATTAGCCCAATAATTTTACTAGGTAGGTATGGCAATGCTTATAGCGAAACACAAAAATACACACACATTACTGCTCTAAGGCAGAAAAAGGTGCTGCTGTGCCAACATAGCTGGTATCCTGCGCAAATATACTTTCCACAATACAAATGATTTAAGTTTTCTTCAGTGTTAATTCCGCCAATATTTGTTTTTAAACAATTCGACACGTGTTTCGCCTCTCCACGAGGCATCCTCAGAATGTGTTGTCTCGCCAAAATCTGGCACGAGACTATAATATGTCTAACAAATATTGGCGGAATTAACACTGAAGAAAACTTAAATCATTTGTATAATTATGGATTTCCGCACAGTAACTTAACTTCAATAAAATACTTTCCACTTTTAAAACTGGTATATAGCTATTAGTAAATTTGTCATCTAGCATTTAGCATTCAACATATTAGCTGTAATGTATCAAATACATTTGTATTTATTGCATATTATCACAATGATTATTAATAATGGTACTTATTGAAATGATTTTTATTATTATGTAACAATATATTTTTATTTTTAGGATGGCATAGGGGATTCAGTACAAAGAACAGATCTGCATGGGGTATATTTCCTGCTTGTGTGGTGACTCTCAGGCCCTGTACAATCAAAGGGTCGGGCTCTTCATGTATTGCCGAGCTAAAAGATGACCCTCTTGTAAGAGAGATAGCATGTGTGCTAAGAGAGTGGGCACGGTTGTGGAAGAAACTCTATGTTGTATGTATCATTAGTAAAAACTGTACTTCACCAACACACTGAAACAATTATCACTATAATTAGTTGTGATATGTTCTCTGGTAGAAAAAAAATTTGGTGTGTGAGTGTGTCAAGGATCAAACCTTTTCATATTCAAATAAAATTTATACTTATATGCTTACTGTCCAATAATTATTTAAATGCTTAATGAAACTTTGAGTGATTTCCGTCACAAGTTTAGAAGATGCATGCTCACAGCAGTCTTCTATGGTCAGATCTCAGAAGTGACAAAATGAGTATGATATTCACTTGATCGTTGGCTGACCATCAAAAGCAATTTATAAAAGCCAAAATTCTTAGTGCTTAACTAACTTACTGCTTGCTTAAGTAACTTATACATTATACAGCAGAAATGGATGTTTGTGTGTCACCTAACATGACATGTCTTGTGCCTCAATTAACATTAGTACCTATTGTCGATGTTGTAAGTTTGGGAAGCAAACTGAAACTCAAATAATCTTTAAGTAGGCTTAGCCCTTTTTCATTAATATTACATTTTTTAAATAATTAATAAAAATAAATTTAAAAATTACTGAGAAAGAACTAGCCCAGTCTGATACGCAACTTAAAACTAGATTTTTTTTTATGGAATAGGAGGACAAACGAGCGTACGGGTCACCTGTTGTTAAGTGATCACCGCCGCCCACAATCTCTTGCAACACAAGAGTAATCACAGGAGCGTTGCCGGCCTTTAAGGAAGGTGTACGCGCTTTTTTTGAAGGTACCCATATCGTATCGTCCCGGAAACACCGCACAAGGAAGTAAATTCCACAGATTTGTAGTATGTGGAAGAAAGCTCCTTGAAAACCGCACTGTGGAGGACCACCACACATTCAGATGGTGGGGATAATACATGTTAAGTTGTAGAGAAATTTTGATAAAATGACTTTTGATGTACCTATAATATGTAATATGTAGTCTAGGATGGTCTAGACTCTAGTTGGTGTAGGTTATGTTATCATAATATATGTTAAAACAGCCAATACAAAAGAACATAAAAAATATTAATTGAACTCTGGCATTTGATTGAAGAGACAAGCCATGTATTTATGTCTTATCATGCAGAGTATAAATGCAGAATCATCCGGTCAACACACTGTTTTTGTGTTAAACCACTTCGAAAGTCATAATAAATCATCACTCTTGAATTTTCTCGAGTCAATTCCATTTTCTCAACGACTAAACAAGTTTGAAAAGACCGAGAATATTTTTTAAATAAATAAATGGTATTCGATTTTTAAAACCAAGGAGTTTTCAATTAAAAAGATTTTAATTTGACAGGAACAGTGGAAATATTCCATTCCCGATACTTTTAGTGCAGCCCTCGTACAAGCTTTCTATGAATAAGTACTGCTGTTTAGTGAAAAGGCAAGGCTGTTACTTGAATGGCTGTTCAAGCGAATTGGCTGCCACACAACAATGTGATGGTTGATAGAATAAAATTGAACTATAGTTGAATTAATACCTACTAAATGTAGCCTATGTTGAATTAAACCTATATTCTGAAAACTTACTTTTTAGGAGCGTGAAACATACAGATTTAGTGCAGTGGCAAAAGTTATGCGCGAGTTGCTGAGCGGAAGGCGTGCCCTACTAACAGGCACCCTAACCCAAGACCAAACTAGGGCATTAAGGCTGAAGCTTGTTGAGAAACTTGACTGGGGGAATAGGTAAGTAAGATCTTTGCATGTATTGCCAATTGTGATCAGGTTCTTGTTGCTGTTTCCATTTTTTTATGGAATAGAAGAGTTGTATTCATTTTTTTTGGAATAGAAGGAGAAGCGAGCATATTGGTAAATACTGATTGTAAGTGAGCACTATCGTATATATATCGCTATATTTGCGTGCAAAAACGTTGCTGCCTTTTCGGTAGGTGTATGAATCTATTTTTTCACCAATGTTATATCGATCTGGAGCACTCGCAAGGAAGTTTACTATATAAATTAAAATTCCATGAAAATCCCACTATGGAAGAACACTTACCGAAATGTTGAGGATGATATTTTAATGTGACGATTATCACAACTGTTTTTAAATTTGAAGAGCGCGTGCCATGTAAGTTTGAATGTCAAAATGCTCCACCTAGATGTGTATTGGTCACTTCATAATATTTAAAAATGAATGTAAGCAAGTTTTGTAGGTGTTGCTCCACTAATGTAATGGAGATGAATGTGTGAATTTATCTACGAAAGAAAGGGATGTGATAAAAGGTCAATAAGAGCTCTTTTTATACATGCATATTTTATTTTTGGGTCGTAAATTTTGTCATTGATTCATGATGGAATAATGATTTACCTACCTGTGTAATGTATTGCTAACTTTTGTGAGACTTGACTTTCCACACCATTTCACTGAACAGTATGTATGTATGTAATATATTTATTCATAAACAGTTATAATTTCATTTAAACCATGCTCCGCTAAAATGCTTACGCAGTTTGACTGCAGGCTTTAAATAAACATAGCTTATAAATTATTAAATTAGGTTATATTAATACAATTAATTTACGTACGTACGTGCGTACGTTTTAATAAGTGTTTTTTTTAATAAACTTAAAATTAGCAAGTGTAGGCTCACGTCTTATGTCCTCGGGTAAACTATACTCAATAAGTAAGTATGGAATTCGTTTTTTTTCTTTATAGTAATTTTGTATCAGAGGTAAATTTGAAATACCCAATTTCAAATTTACCTCTGGACAATGACCTTGTGCCAGTTTTATGTTGCACCAAATTAGTGAAACGATCCTGTTTACTATGATTGTTTACAAGTAGAAGATATTTATGTTTCAGGCTAGCCGGTAAAATTTTACATACATTTTATAGTTTAGTGTAATCTCCTTTACATTAATACTTTGTCTTTTTATTTACGAGTAATTTTAAAAATCTTGTTTGCAATAATTCTATTTTATCTATGTATGTTTTAAATGTACATAGCAATCAAGAGCGTAACATATGGAATCCACTAGTGCCAAATATATATATTTTAGTATTGTCAAGGGGACTTTAATACTTAAATTATAAAACTTTTCTAGTAATATTCTTAATTTTCTACATACGTAATCTATGTGGAAATCCCAGGTAAAAGAGGTATTTATTTTTACTCCTAGGTAATTTACACAACTTAACTTTTTCGATACGTTTACACGTGCAGTTAATTTTCTTATGGCATTATGACGGTAACACGAAAAATGCTATCACTGTGACTCTCGGCGGAGGACTGCGTAACATAAAGAGGCGGGGCCGGCTGTTAGATAGTGTCACTGTCAAACCTGTGCTAAAGCATATTGCAAGTCTTTAGGTTGGATAGTTTGAGTAGAAAATACAAGTAGAACTGCCATTATGCTGAGGTCGATAGGCTCAGTAGCGATCAGCTCAGGGGTGGGACAGACGCCTTAAAGTGACGTTTTCAGAAGACGGTAGTGCCATCTGTTAGTTGGCCCGAAAATGAAAGCTTTGGCAGCTGTCACTCGCTTTGAAACCTTTCAACTTTTCTTTATTTGTGTTACTGCCCAAGTGCCCACTGGTCATAAAATGGCGTCTAGCGTTTGCACATGTATGTAGCACTCGTGTTCCATTTTGCATATTAACACAACTAAATCTATCCTTTATGTTCTATGTTGTGACAAAGTTAGATAAATAACTCTACGCGCAATTTCAACATGGTAAAAAATTGCAATACCTACATTAAAAAGCAGAGTTAGTTATTTAATTGCGTCAGAACATTAAAAATGAATTTTATAATTTCGAGCTTATATATAGTTTCGGGGCCAATCTCCAGATGGCGCCAGCTTTCAAATAGACAACTGATAATGCGTAGAGATTGCTCTCTGTTCCGTATATATTATTATACTCTTTGGATCAGCTACTGTCTGTGACATGACGTCTTTGTCGTATCGAAATATCTTACGATCACTATGGCTCATCAAACTTAGCCCCCCAAAATATTTTTTTTTTCTATTTTTGAATTTTCAGTATCGCATATCGTTAGTTCGTAGTTTGTTCTTAATTGTTCGCTATAAATAATAATTGTTTGTTGTTTTGTTGTTTATTTAAAAACAATTAATTAAAAATGGGGGGAAACGCCTACTATTTGGTTCTGGCAACCTACTGTTTTAACTGTTCTAACATAACCTAACCTAACCAATTTTAATAAATTGCAAATTTAAAAAAAAAAAATCGAGAACAAACATGTTTATAGAGAACAATCAAGAACAAATGGCGAACAAACGATGTAATAAAAAAAAATAAAAAAAAAAATCTTGGGGGCTAACTTTCTTGAGCTGATCACTATAGCCATTTTTTGAATAAAATTTGACAGTTGTATGCGAATAATGACATCTATTTCAAAATCATTGGAGCGCTAAAGATAGGAATTTGGTAAACAGCGTTCTCAGCGCCAGCGTTGAGAGGCCGAACATGTTACTAGTTCATTAATTTGTTGGTTAGATGGGAAAATATATTATATGAGTGAAAATTTGAAGTTGTATGTATTTTTTAATGCTGACCCATAATCAAACAAATTAAAAAAATAAATTCAAACCACCCTTAACATTTAGGGGGATGAAAAATAGATGTTGTCCGATTCTCACACCTACCCAATATGCACTCAAAATTTCATGAGAATCGGTCAAGCCGTTTCGGAGGATTTCAATGTTTAACACCAGGACACGAGAATTTTATATTTAGAATAATATACAATACTTAATGTTGAACAGCTATGAAAAGCTTTTCGCCAAATTCGCCAATTGTCGCCTACTTAATTGTTTTGGCGACATTGGTTCCAATTCTAAGGAAGATTAACGGCACTTTCATTAGTTTTAACTGTTCTGTGCGGGCAATAATATATTGGATAAAGCCCTTGGATAAAGTGTCAACTTGATTTGCCATGCGCGTTTATCCGAAAGGGATAAGAACAGACTAAAAAGCAGTAGAACATGGTGGAAAAACTTGACCTTCGGTTTGGTTGTATTAATTATGTCCAGTACTAATTATGGTGATAATCTATATATCTTTACATATTAATAAAATTGGAGTGTCTGTTTGTAATATTGAAATAACCGTTTTTACTACATGTATATTAATATATATACGATACACCAAAATAACATTATTTACAATTTTTGCAAATTTTTTAAACAGTGTCTGTCTGTCTGTTTATTCCCGCTAATCTCTGAAATGGGCAATAAATGAAATGAGAAAACCGATTTTGACGGGACTTTTATGGGCAGGTAGCTGATGTAATAAGGAGTAACTTAGGCTACGTTTATTTTAGAAAAAATCTTTTATTTTAGAAAAATGTCCAAGGAACGGTCTAAATCTATAGCTAATTTATATGGCAAAACAACGTTTGCCGGGTCAGCTAGTAAGTAATATTTTTACACATTTGTTTTAATGTTGTGGAATTCATTTTAGCTAAAAGTGGTACTTACGTATATGTTATGTTTAAGATTTCTGTTCAGTACGGCTGTGCAGCTTATAAATAACATGTGATATTATATTATTAAAAAATTATGAGACATTATGAACCGTGAGTCGGTAAAGATGATTTAATAAATAATGTGTGACATGTTTCTGTTTGTTTGTTGTTATATTCAACTCTCAATTACCGCTTAAATGACTGTTACTAACGAAAAATTTACAAATCCGTTATGTACGATCCCAACCGACGCGTGAAGGTTACCTACGACCAAAAAATAAAGCAGGAAAAAATAATAAAGACACAATAATTTCGTCCTTTTTTTCCAACAGTTTTTGTATGATATGATCTCTTCATGCACGGTATTATTCAGGTGGTATATGCTTTATCCTAGAATGCACCAATGAATAGTGTTGTTTGGTTATTGGCACTCAACTAATTGATAAAAAAATTCTAAACAATTTGTTATGTGTTAACCCTCACTTCTGGGATTAATACACAAATAAAATTTGAAAACAAAATTTTATTAACGTTGCTGGACTCGAACCCACGACCTCTCGCGTTCCGTGTTCCGAGTGCTCTTCCAACCGAGATAACTGTTCGAGTGTCGTATCGTCATAAAATCTTGCATGCTTTGTTCAAGTCTCAGGTTTCTGTTCTAAAATTTTTCTACTCAATATATTCCTACTATTCGTAGGTGAACTACTATGAAAACGTTTTAATCGTACACGATAAAAGCCACAAATTTCATATAAAAAGGCAGTGAGCTTTTGAAATCTCACGGAATTTACCATTCAACTTTGCCTCTTATTATAAGAGCAATCTAATACTTGGCATTGGTGGCATAAATAACTATTACAGTATTTTGACGACTTGTTTGTATATATTTGTTAGCTTATTTATTATAAAGGAGATGGTTATTGGTGGTTCTTCTCATGAAGGCTTAAATAAAACACTGATTATATTCTATACTTTATTTCATCGAATGTATATAATCAAAATACAGAAAATTCATACGTCCTAGTAATTCAAAAGAACAGTCTTCCTAATGTTATAACCTAGTGCAGGATTGAAAGACACTTTTTCAATTTGATCCACTAATTGCAATATATGCCTTATCTTCCAAAATCGTCATAAATTGTCCGTAATTCTATAATATGCACGATAATTACTGGGAACTTATTATGCTACGTTTAAATGAACGTTAAAGAGATTCCAGGAAATAATCTATAATATAATAATCCTAATTCCTAACGATGTATATGGCTAATTTGACTGAAAAGTCTTAACCTAAATAGTATACAAAAAAGCATAATAAAATTGGTCCTAAATGATATACAGCATTCATTTGCCAAATGCACTACTGGTTAGAGTAAAATTTAATGCCAATATTTTTTTCTAAATTGCACACAAACTTCGTGAACTTTAAGCGAGTATGAAAATTAGTTATGCACCTAAGTTTATTCTACCAATAAAAATACCCAATAAAGGCAGCATAAAAATAATCTGTATAGGTACTTGTTATTCTTGTATTAGGTACATTGAACTTTGCGAGTTATATGTATTAATATATTTTATCTACACGCATGCTTTAAATCCTCTATTAAAGATTCTAAAACAGTCAGCATATTGCCAACATTAGAACACCCAATGTCCTTATAACTATTACATCAAACGAGTGTTGTAATGTTGTACTGCATCTCATTACAACACTCGTTTGGATGTAATGGTTATTAGGTCTGGCTTTTTTTAATGTTAGCAGTCAGCTTACTATTTCAGAATCTTTTATAGAGGATTCATATTATGGGTGAAGATAAAGTCTTGTATGCAACTGCTGATAGTTAGGTATTAAAACACTCATGTGATACTATTATCACACTCGGCTTCGCCTCGTGATAAACCCACATTGGTGTTTTAATACCCCTTATTACACAACAGTTGCATAAATAACTATTGTGCTCATAGAAAAATAACAGTGACGATTTTTTTTAAAGTTTGCAGGTAATTTTGTACATTTGTCTTTTATAGTTACAGTAAGCTTATTATTTTTTATTACACATATGATAATATTCAACATAAAATCCACCCTGATGATATCATTATTAGAAGGACACAACCAACACATATAACAAACCGCTTATCTTTCATAAATTTACTTTTACAAACATACATAAACACGTAACAATTCGAGATTACAAAATTACTGTCTTTAGTCTTAATAGTAATGCAAAAAGGCAATATAATGTGGCTAATCGTATCGTAATACAGTAAGGAATGTCATGAAATTGCTTCGAATGGAAAGTATCCTAATGAGAAATTGTTTGTGCTAAAACATGGACAGTACACCCAACAAGAGAAGTTACTGTCAAGGCTCAAGTACGTACCGTGAGAACGATATCAATTACGTAGAGAAATACATGTAAAGTAATCTCATTGCATTAGGAAGTTGCAAATGATACTGTTGTCGCTCCAAATTTCTCCACGAGCGTAGTTGAGCCTTTCGCATTTTGTAGTACTTGGGTGTACAGCGCATGATTTGCTTACGTCTCGGTTTCTTTGGAGAACTTGTCAACGTCAGGATACATAGGTGCCATTTCGATAGTGGAAGGTGCAGATGGAGGGTTCGAGCCGAAGTGTAGTCTTCTAGCCAATTCGTCCAACACTTCCCCAAATACGCGCAGTGACATATTCTGGCCAAGGAGATGTAGGAGCAAGAAGTCGCCAACCTGATAAACAAATATTTTACTTATTTCTCCTCAATCTATATTATAATTTGATCTCGGGGTCGAATTCTGATAGGTGCAAACATTTATACAATGAATATGGATGTTATTATGTATTTTTGTACTAAATATATCGTTGTCTTGTACCCATAGTACAGTAGCCTAGCGAAACTAAGAAAAAAGTGATATGAAACGTGCAGTGATTGATATATCGGCAGATGACGGCTATAATCTTGTAAAAAATGGAGATAGCTGAGATCCACTATCTTACTGGATTATACTTCGTTGCTTCGTTATAATCGCCATACTGGAATTACTACTATTTCTAACTTGTGTCAAATCACAGCACGTTTCATGCTAAACTAAATTTCAATTTTTACTTTCCCGCCTCTTATTACGTAGTATTTACATCCTCTTTGTAGTACAGGCTATGTCTATTAGGGGCAAGATAATTTGTGTGTGTCTCTATTATATTCCTATTATTTTATGCTTCTTTTTCCGACTTCAATTTTAATATCAGTTATAAAATGCAACAACCCAATCCTCAAATATTATTGAATACAACGATAAAATTTTGTGACATCTAAAAGCATATTACCGAGTAATTACACAACAGAAAACTTATGAACGATAGGGAAGTGTGTGTGTGTGTGTGTGTGTGAGTGAGTATAGACATACATAGTGTGCGAGAGAGAAGAATGTCTCTAAAGAAGATACCAGAAGATAGAAAAGGTATGTAAATCTATTGTAACTGTAACTGATTTTGATGAGAAGTCGTAAACAGTCAGCTACTATTTTTAATATTAAACTAGCTAACGCACACATTAACAAATTAATTTGCAATGTGGAGTTGTCAGAACGTTTATACGCTAGTATATTGTAAGTCTATGGTGCATGTACAGTTTTCCGAAGGTGAGTGAAAGAGATGAAATAAGAGAGGAAATCTCGCTGTGTTTCGTTCACCGTTGTTCTTTGTGTGTGACCAAGACAGGTATTTTATACATTTGGCTTGCTAATAGAAGCTTGTCATTTTTAATTAAAAAAAAATATATACATACCTGAGTCCTGCGCACCAATGCCTCGACTCCGTTAGGTGTTCCAAACCGGAAGCGTCTCTTGAGTATGGTTTCCCGAGTGCTTGGCAGAAGAATGACAGCAGCCGAATAGACCAATGCCAGACCAGAAACGATAGACAGAATAATCAACCTGAAAAGTAAAATTCCTCAATTACAATGTTTGAGTATATTATAATGTTTTATAAATATGATAAAGTATTGAAATATATATATATATATATGTATATAAAATAATTGAAAAATATCTTGCCTATTTCAATGCAGTGCCACTCAGGATTCTTGAAAAACCCATAAATTCTGAGTGGCACTACAATTGCGGTCGTCACCTTGAGACAGAAGTTGTTAAGTCTCGAGTAAAAATTATTAATGATCGTTAGACCTTAGAAAAATCATCAGATGTATATTAATAGCGATTTGACCATAGGGTAACCAACTCAGATCCGATAGGATTATATCTAATTCAATCCGAAAGTATTTAAATTATTTATATTTATATACGACATATTTATCGTCTGAAACCGTTTATGTTCTTAATACTATAGGAATTATTCAATTGACTGACCAGAACCAAAGGAAGATGAATATTTTCTCATTAAGAATGTTCAAGGCGAGGACACAAAGCGCGTCGTGTTTCTGGATCGTTCCAGAAGCACCAAACTTGTGGAATGTACACTTCGTGATTCTTGGGAACACTTCGATCTGTAAAATGAAAAAATAAATATTACATTAATTATTAAGTGATTAAGAAACAGTGAGAAGTTAACCGCTTAGAGAAAACCGACAGTCAACATCAATTGAAGTAAGTTAATCAATTGTATTGGCAAATTATTTAAACTTTTTGTTTTTTTTTCTCTTATATATTATGCTTCGGAATTGTACTTAAGTTCGTCTTATGAAAGTATTTTAGTTGCTCACTTTTTCGAGAGAGAAAAAAAAAGTGATTGCAGAAAATTGTAGAGCGAATATGGATTGAAGTTTTGACACCAATGACCTTATATAAACGCCAAATCGCAAACGCTTTCATAATACCCAGTACAGATAGTCAGTAGTGATTGATGATAAGTTGTTGTTATTATTACCTGACCGATTATAGTCCGACAACTTGGTGCGCGACCGTCTCAAGCGGTGACAGACGGTAGCGGGGAGGGGGACTAAAGACGTCAGCGTGTTGCGGAGAGGGGCAACGCGTGAGAATTTGTCGGACTATAGGATGTGTTGTCATTCAATCACCGCGTTCGGTCAACTCGATAAACTGAATTGTTTGTTGTGGCTGAGTTGTCTATGGGGTCGATACATTACACTAATAAGTAGTGGATGCACTGAAAGGGCTTGGGTCAACAACAACCCCAAGAATAAGAGAGTTTGCATGATAAGTTTGATGCGATTGGACGATGATAGGTAGCGTCGCTGTCGCAATGGGTAGAATGCGTTTTCAGTTTTTGAATTCAAATGTACGCTTATTCGACGGTTTATAAGGTCGGGAATGCTCTTGTAATTCCTCTTGTTTTACAGAATAGTGTGGGCTTTGGTGGTGCTCCTTTGTCCTCATCTTCCATAAAAAACCGTTGCAATTGGATGTAATTCCAGAAAAACAGTCCAAACCACAATCATGTCAACAACAAAACTGGTCACGTGATTCATATTACTGACTGGCCAAAAATGGCATCCCTACTGTCACTCTTTAAATGACATCATGACTTAGTAGCCCAATCCACACGCATGGAATACACTAATATTTATTAAACTTTAAACACAAATTTCTTAAAATGTGATGTTTGTGGCCTGGAACGTTCAATTCAATCTATAAACTTCGCCTAATTTACTTACCACTACAGAAATAAAAACTTAACCAGGCGACGTTAATAATACGATATACTTGAGAAAATTATTGTTAGAGCAGCAGAAGTGAGGATTTTATTTACCATAGGATCCGTTCTTTGTTCTTGGTTCATATTGGAAAACCTCACCACATCTGTTCCATACGTCATAAATGCTCCACCCAGGAATGTATCCAGAAAGAATATGTTGCCAAGCTAAAATCAAAATTTCTGATAATTAATATATATTCTGCTTTCATAATTTTTTAAAGAACACTATGTTTACTTCTTCCTTTGCAAGTATCGGATACATAAGACGTTTTATTTTTTTATTTTTTTTTTCTAAACAATATACATGTATTAAACTTTACATAATAACGCTACTTATGGTAGATCATGATTGACATATACGTCAATTAAATGGAAAGTCATATGATGGCGTGATAAAACACTAATTTAGAATATTACAATTAAAATAGCTGGACTTAAGCAAAAGGCAAATACATGTTTTTGACAAAGTAATAAAAAAAATTTAAAACACACATAAGACAGCATTCATTTCATTAGTAGCGTAAAAACTCTCATTAATTAGGTATTTAACTAAGACAGAGATATTTCGAGGCGCCTATTTCGGCCGTCGGCAGTAATGTGTAAACATTACTGTGTTTCGGTCTGAAGGGCGCTGTCGCCAGTGAAATTACTGCGCAAATGAGACTTAACATCTTACGTCTCAAGATGATGAGCGTAATTGTAGTGCCGCTCAGAATTTTTGGGCTTTTCAAGAATCCTGAACGGCACTGCATTGTAATAGGCAGGGCTTATCAATTACCATCAGCTGAACGTACTGCTCGTTTCGTTCCTTATTTTCATAAAAAAAAAGATAACCAAATACTCACAGCGTTAACGAAGTTCAAAATCTCGCAGAAAAAGTATCCAAAAGAGTATGTATTATGCATATTCAACGTATCAAGCAGGTACTGCACAAGTCGACTCTGCAAAAAACAAACTACGTACAATTCCAACTACATTACTCTGTAAAGAATTTATCATTACACAATAAAGATACCGGGGTCAATTATTCTGAACATCATTTATTGGTACAGAGGTCTTATCGCAATTGTACAAATTGACGAGGCGTGCTTATGTGCTCGATCAAAGAATACATTGAGTTATGTAGAGCAAAATGGTGTCCACGTGCGGGTAGTTCGATAACTGATTATATAGGCTATATTGACTGTTTTATCTATTTAGATTCCCACTCTAAGTTAATGTTTAGAAGGACTAGAAATAAAAAAAAATCCAAGATTGTGCGATCAAATGCAACGCATAACGTGTACTCTAGTCCTTCTTTAGGATTGAATATGTCTGCATAAGTCAATGTAATAATTTCAATCAACAAGTATAACTTCCACACGCGATATTTGTAAAGTTTTTGTGATATTATAATAAATAGATTGACTGCATAAAGTTATAGAGCTAATGTGGATAGACGTTTTGTGATAGGTCGAATAAGGTATTCTCTCCACGATCACTTTTGGAAGTAAGCTCTCTACATGTCAGACTTTTGTTTTTGTGAGATTCGCTCATAACCAGTGGGTATCCGAATTCAATTTGTTCCAGAATGTTTGGACGATGCGGGATTCGAACCCGCACCTCACCAAAGTGAGGGATATCACATAAAAATAACAAACTGTTTGGATATTCCATATCCAATATTAATATTTTTATTCAAAATAGGATTTAAACTCAGTTGTTGATCGACAAGAAATTCGACACCAAAGAAAAAGAGAAACCACCAATAAACAAAATATGCCTCAGACCTGAGAAAAACAGGCGCAAGAAACTCAGTGAGTTTCTTTTAAATAGCAATAGAACTGTAGTAATATTACTGTCCGTATAATTGTTTTATACGCATGTTCCTTGTATAAGTTAGTCATAATATTTACATCGATTTGTTTTGATAAGCAGTGGCAAGATCAAGGCGTCCATCTGACTATAAGCGGAAAGCCTTTTCACTTTGCGTCACTGTATCTTCAATAAACCCCTTAAGTACTAAGGTGTGGACAAGACCGCTCAAAATACTATTGCCCCGGTAGCGATTCTTTGGATTAGCTTAATAGTACCTTCGCATCTCTTGAAACAGGCTTTAATAACCGTCTCATTGATAAACGCAACGTTACTCCAAGTTTAAAATTACTTCTCCCTGTCATGTATTTCTGTAGTGACAAAGGTACGATAAAGATAAAAAGTTTTAAATTTGGAATAACTTTACTTCGCGTTTATTAATAAGACAGTAAAGATTGGGGTATTTATAAGTCAATCTACCTGTCGGTTAGTTCTCGTGTCATCAATGGTAGCCATGGTGCCGCGCATGCCGTCGGAGATCATTCGCACCTTGCCCTCCTCCCAGTTCTTCCAGATCCAGTGGGGGAGGTAAAAGAGAACTCCCTGAAAAGTTAAGCTTACCTTCATACTCTTAATTCGTTAGATACACAGATAAAAGATGCTTAACTTAAATTAGAGCACCTCTGGCAAGTTCATCACATACTTTTCATTAACTTAACCAGGAAATACAGTAGGTAAAATAATATCAGAAATTCTGCTTATATATCTCTTAACTAGCTTACAAATAAACTTGGTATAAGTTAAACCCGAGTATAAACCTAGAATATGCAAAATTTTGACTACATCGCTGACAACACTGTCAATACCATGATAATTCTGAAGATTTCCGAATGTCAGGCAGCCTTGTAAACAAACGCGGGAAACATTATACCTCCGAATAATCCAATCATTCTAGTCTTTTTGTAAACATTTTGCATAACATTGGTTTATTTTCAGATAGGTACAACTTTATACTAACTTTATTTGTATAGCAGTTCATGATTTTTTTACGTATATACATATATAAAACCATAGATATAGCTATAAATATATAAATAATGCCTGCGAATTTATACGTAGCTCAAATATATACAATATAAAGTGGAACAGTACCTGGAAGAAAAGCATAAATGGAACCCATTGGTAGTATGAATGAATTCGCTTTTCCTCTTCATAATCATTGCCGAGACCAGGATGTGCGATGCCTTTCAAGCCAGTGTTGGGAAGAGTGAAGGTGTACGTGATCCAGCAGTATGTGTTGATGACGTGGTTCGGTATCGCGCCGTCACTGATGCAAGAAATTGGATCGCCTGAAAAAAAAAAGTTGTATTTAGAAACTGTTTCTTGCACTGCTTGCTCTGTCGAAGATATTTTTATGTTTTGTATCGATTGAAGACTGAGATGGTTTTTGATATCATTAATGTAGGTATAACTCAGTCTACATACAATTTAACAATTCAACTTATCATATAAATAATACGCCATAAGTCTTGATATTTGTTATTTCAATGAACTAGGAGATTAACTTGATTAATCGTGCTGTCAGCACCGAATTTCCACAGTAATGTTATTAAACATACCATAATTCGATTCTATTAGCGATTTATTAACACTCTTACGGCCTTACAAATAAACTTGGTATAAAGTTATAACTGATGATAAACAAAGAAAATACAAAATGTATACATTATCGTTGACGAAACTCAATACAATGATAATTCTGAAGTTTTCCTAATGACAAGCTGCCTTGCAAATAATGGCGGAAAGCGTTATACGTCCGAACAAACCATTCGTAAGCAAAATGTCTATTTGTAAACAATTTACATATTCTTGGTTCATGATTAGTTATAACTTTATGCCGTTCTTGTTTTCAAAGGTGAAAAGAAATACCACAAAATGACAGACTTGGCTATAATAATTAAGAAGCCAACCAACCAAACTGATCTGGTGATTTGAGCTTGAAGTCTGTGTTTGACATGGTCCAAACTCAAAAATTTTATAAATTTTCTTTTTGTTACCTCGCTTTGATAACGGCAACAGTCAAGTGGAGATACTACCCATGTTTATATTCAATTTTAAGTGTAATTTGCCTTGTCTGCATTTAAATAAACTTAACTATCCGGGCGAATTTTATGTAATTTAGTATAGATATATCCTGAGATTTTGTAGGGAATAGAAAAAAGAGTTCTCTAGGGAATTGCACGTGGACGCAATTAGGGCCAGTAATTTCTCATTTTAGTAGAGTAAAAAAAGCAGTTTGGTATTCTTGGAGTAACAGCAGTTACAGACAAAAAATATCAATATTCTCATTAATCTTCTTAGTAATTTGCTTGCCCTGCAAATCACTATTTGATATAAGCTAATAATAATATTTGCTGGACATTACTTGTATGTGGTAGTTGTATTAAATGTGAGTCAACATTTTAGATACCAACTTTCTAATTACGATATTAACGGCTTATATAAGTTGTCTATTATGAAACCAATATAAAAAGTCGCTAGGTATACATTTCGATGGATACTTTCAAATGTTTCATTTTTCTCCTTCGTTTATTCGAACTTCTTATTTTAAAATAAGTAATATAATAGAGTTCTTTATTCGAAATCGGAATTAATTTTTTTTTCATCGGTAACATTAGTGTTAATTTTGTATGTACGTATACATTTAACGTCAGAAACACTCTAAAGAGATAACGGGTAAAGTTAGGACAAAAGAAAATAACTGCATTCTCCATACAAAATGCATCAACCAATTCTCTAACCACAAATGATCGACTACAGTCAATATTTGTTGTAATAATTGTTAACACAGCGTTAGTATTGAATGAACTTGTTTTAGTGTCAATACTTTGCATGTCTACAGTCTACAGCTTTTTTATCTTTAACTTTTCTTATCCGTCAATTTATATAAATAAAATGGTCGAGGTGTCAAAGACTTATTCCTCAGACATTTGGCCTATCTAAATCATTCATCAAATATTGCGATATCTTCATTTAACATAAAGTTATTAAAGTTTTAAAAAATAACGATTTTAATGAGCACTGCGTGCATGTTCATGTGTGTCCGCAGAAGAATACTCTGATATCAGCTAGTTCTATAATATTTAGTCTCACCATCGTATGCACTTGGCGGTTTAACATTGTGGGAAACTTAAAGTTTAGTGCGAGTCGCTCTCACACACGAAGGGCTTTGTACCTTCGTACAAGATACACCTCTCTACTTTTAAATTCTTTGGAAACATTTTGTGGCCTTATAAACTGCAAAAGACAGCTGTGTATATATTACTATAGCCGATCCGAAATCCAATTACCAGAACCCAAAAAAATAAAAGCCTTACTGAGTTAGTCTCCATTGCACAGGAAGATTTTGCCTTTGCACGGCTATAGTATGGGTACTACAACGGCGCCTATTTCTGCCGTGAAGCAGTAATGTTTAAACATTACTGTGTTTCGGTCTGAAGGGCGCGGTAGCTACTGAAATTACTGGGCAAATGAGACTTAACATCTTATGTCTCAAGGTGAGGAGTGCAATTGTAGTGCCGCTCAGAATTATTGGGTTTTTCAAGAACCCTGAGCGGCACTGCATTAGCTGAACGTCCTGCTCATCTCTTCCCTTATTTTCATAAAAAAAAACAGTTATCTATTCCCTCGCTGCTAGAACAAAAGATTACCACAATTACCGTACAAAATGCTTCAACCAATTCAAGAACCACAAATGTTGGACTATAGACAATATTAGATATTGTGATTGTTTACCTTAACACTCCATTGTGTAAAGTTTGTATTGAATGAACTTGTTTCGTTTTCTGGTTAGTGCATTGTGTCGTACGCGTTCCCACGCGTCCTCGACATTGCATCCGTGATCGTTGCGGATAGACTAATAGCAGGTAGTGAACCTGTCCCCATCTGCATAATTGTATTGGCCGTGACTCTTGATCACCTCATAATCGTATACGAAACTATTTACCCAATATTCACTCGAAAATCCAATAAAAGAGACCTTGCTGTGTCCGTAAAACCAACGCTTATGCGTTTTAATAATGGAACCGTTTAGGTTTTTATTAATACTATATCTAGCGGCAAAAAGTAAACAAGGATACTACATATGATAAACTTACTACTACATATACTGTAGATTTTTGTTTCAATAGTCTAGGATACGAATAGGAAGCGATCTTCATCCATCCGCTTTATGTATGAACAGTATCTAAATGCATGAGTGGGTGTCCGAAAATTCTGTCAATGCTGTAATTTATTAAAATTGCTTTTATGACAGTGTGCAAAAATTGATTGAAATCGGTTCAGTAGTTAAAAGAGTTCATCGCGGATAAACAACGTGACATGAAATTTTTATATTTGAAGATAAAAATACTAAAATTATCACAAGTGAGTGTCCGAACAGTTCTGTCAATGCTGTATTTTATTAAAAATTTAACCGGACTGCAAAAAATAAGATTTTTCCTAGACACACAACCCTAACTAAACAAATTTATTCATGAAGTGATCAAATCACTGGTTTGATATTCTACGTTCAAGTGCAATTCTTAGTAAAAAATATATTTTAATATTTGTTCCTTCTTTATAGTCTTGACAATTTTTTTCGGACAGCGCACGCCTGTTAAATTTATATTTAATCAAAATCTTTCCTCCAATAAAAACGGATGAAGATTGACTGAATTGTGAATGTTTTGGATGAAAAATGTACTATAAAATTAACAAATTTCATAATACTGTGTACCTATAATAAAGGACACTGTATAAAACTTCTATATCAAGGCTAAACCAGCTTGGCTAAGTACTTTTTACTTTTACGTTATAACAGTAATGTGTAGTAAGTCTTAATTATACCCAAAGGATTGAAAGTGTGGAAGAGACTGACGAAAATTAGAGAACTACACACAGAGTTTTCTTTGATTAACACGAGTGTTACTTGCTCTGAAAAGACCACAACGTCAGGTTAAAGAAATAAATTAGAAAAGTATTTACCATAACACACGTTTTAAACAAAAAGTATTTTATTTAAATTGGACGACTTATTTTTTTACACGCGTCTCATTAGCTTCACCTGTATGTATGTTTGTTTGTAACCGACTCATTTGGGCCGCGATTTTGACCCACTTTAAACGGCCAGATTCGTAGATTTATCGAAGACCGATTACAATACATTAATTTGATAAAATTATTCGATTTTTCAATTTGAAAAATAAGATTTTTGTTAAGTAATTTATATATTTTTTTCATCTATAGTCGGTAAGGCAAGAATTAATGTTCATTTTAAATTTCAGCCATTAACTTATCAACCAAAGCGTATTTTTTTATTTCATTACAAACACTATAAGACACCGTTAATATAAAACATGAAATTGGGAATGATTTGTTAGACAGGAGACAGTTGACTGGTTATAGGCCTGACAAAATGAATGACTTTGTATTAAAAGGGATTAGAACTATTGTTAATTATAGGTACTGATATACAAATAAACCTTTTCTGTCTTGATGTCTGTTTGTCACTATTACGCATACAGCGAATTATGATGACCACAATTGTACTTGATTCGTCGAAACTGATTATTTGGGGAACAGAGCCATTGTTTTGCAATTTACCTAGAACTCTCCATTGAAGTTATATGATCAAAATAACAATACCGTGTTTCTTTCTAAGAAAGTAGTGCCACGTGATATATTTTAACATTGTATTTTTTAATGGAACTGCTACACTAATAACAGCAAAACCTCCGCTTTGTTTGTCTTTTATTATGAATTGAGTTTTTCTTCCACGTACAACAAAGCTGTGGACTTAGCTTCCTTATCCGGTGTTTCCAAGATTATATTACCTACATGGGTAGGTACCATGAAAATTGTGGAAATACCGAAGGCATAATATCGCGTGATCGTTCTCCAACAAGATGGACTGACCAAATTAAAGACTCAGTCATCCACATTCTCCACGGTTGTAATAGACAGGCTGGAGAATTCGGTGGAGGCAGTTCATACGCTACAGATGCAACCCTAATACTGGGCATGATCCTCAGACATGAGAGACCGACCCTAGAGAGAGACCTTTTAAAAATCACGTAATCTTTTCTAAGAGGCCGGCAACGCTCCTGTGATTTCTCTGCTGTTACAAGTGAATGTTGGCGGCGGTGATCACTTAACATCAGGTGACCCCTACGAGGGTACAAACGAGCGCTTGTCCTCCTTTTCCATAAAAAAATGCATTTGTTAGTTGGCAGTAAATAGAAGAAATTTTAATGACCGACTAAGTCGATTCTATAGTAGGAATACAAACGCTTCAGGCCTGAGAAAAACTTAGTGGTACTATATGTTAATATGTATTTTATAACGTCCATATATTTTTTGCCACACAATAGTTTTTGAGCTACGCACGTACATACTATTCAACGCATTATAACGCGATCTTTAAAAAAAATGGAACTCATCTGAATTTGCGAGTAAATCCGAAAAGTTTGTTTTGAACAAATAATATGTAGTTTGCGGCACTATAAGTCTTCTCTTTAGTAATTATATTATAACATTAAAATTGTGATTTTGTGACTGTTTGATGCCAAAATAAAACAAAATAATTTAGGGCAGATTAAGATTAATAAATTGCGATATTACAATATGTACATAATAATATAAATACGATAAAAAAGATATCTGCTGACGGAAACAAGATGAAACCAAAGGAAGCTAAGAGCTTAGAAAAACAAATGGGCACACCTGATGTAAGAGTGGATACTAGGTTGAACAAATACTTGTGGTCCAAAGGTGTCAGAAATGTACCATTCCGAGTTCGAGTCAGGCTTTCCCGCAGACGCAATGATGATGAAGATTCAGCACACGAACTGTTCACACTGGTAACATATGTTCCAGTTGCATCAATCAAGGGTTTACAAACAGAAAATGTTGATGCCAGTCAAGAATAAACATAATAGTTAATATCTATTGTAACAGTATTTGGCCATATTGTATGTAATTCATTCGTTTTAGAGCAATTGTATGCGTGATTATATTATGTTCTGTTGTGTACGTACAAAGCTCGAACGACATTGAACTACATAATTCTTGTATCACAACAAATCCGGTGCGTTTTGTATTCTAAGTTATATACGTCACAACAATATTTAATGACTTATAATTAATTAACGATTGTTTAACGACCTCAATTTGTGAATGATTAATACTAACGGTTTTTTATTAATGAATTGGCACGCTTCGCTTATCAGATTGGGTTTCAATTAGATTAATTTAATAGTAGTATTACTGATTGTATCGAAATGAAACTACCGCCATTCGATGCGAAATTTATCCTAGATGATTTATGGCTTATTATAACACATTCCAACGTTCCTTCATAACTTCATTTTCTTTAAAAATTAGCCGGGAACGGCTAGTCTAATATATAAAAATTACATTTGTTCGTTTGTTCATTTAATACGCTGCCATACCGATCGGTAAACGATTCACTCATGTCTTCACTTATCTCTTTCTCTTCTGCTTCATAGATTTTTGCGTTCGTTACATGTAGGCCCGGCCTTAGAAGATATTATACAATATCGGCCACGACAAACCCCCAAGGCACAAGTGGGCGGCTCCCTTGCACAGGATGCCGGCTAGTTTATGGGAACCACAACGGCGCCTATTACTGCCGTAAAGCAGTAATGTTTAAATATTACTGTGTTTCGGTCTGAAGGGCGCCGCAGCTAGTCAAATTACTGGGCAATTGACACTTAACATCTTATGTCTCAAGGTGACGAGCGCAATTGTAGTGCCGCTCAGAATATTTAGGTTTTTCAAGAATCCTGAGCGGCACTGCATTATTATTTTAATAAAAAAAGGCAACTTAAAATATTAATGTCTCACCTAAGTATGTTATTTCATCACGAACATTTAGCCGTCGAAGTAAATGATAACGAAGCTAGATTAATTGCTCCTTAACAAAGAAATATGATGTAATTGTAGACGCTATAGGAAACGTAACACGAGTTTAATAAAACGTTCTACATAAAGGAGACGAGCGCCGTATCTCAGCTGAGCCGGTCACATGCTGCTAATTGCCATGTAACGAGCACTTAGCATACTTAGACCGTTTATCATTGAATTAGGAGTTAGGGCCGATACAGTTATGAGAGTGTCGGAATATCGTGATGTATTAATAAAGTATTGCAGAGCGATTTCTATAGAGACATATTTTATATGACAGTAAGAGACGAGACGAGCAGGACGTTCTTCAATTCTTCTTCTGCTGATGACAATTGATTCGCCCTGTCCATTATTGCAGTGCCGCTCAATGTTATTAAAAAACCCAAAAATTCTGAGCGGCATTACAACTGCGTTCGTCACACTTAGACAAAAGATGTCAAGTCTCATTTGCCCAGTAATTTCACTAGCTTCAGACCGAAACACAGTAACGCTTACTTACTGCTTCATGGCAGAAATAGGCGCCGTTGTGGTAGGTACCCTAAAATCGGTGCAAAGGAGCCTCCCACTGGTAAATGAAAAAATAAATGATAAGAAAATAAAAGGTATGCTGCAGAAGATGCAGATAGAACCTACACCTTTACGCAACGAGTTTTGGGCCATCTGATGGTAAGGGATTATCGCCGTTCACATGGTACAAGATTTGATCCAATCCCTTGTAAACATATCAATGAATGAATGGTATGTTACGATGGTACAATCTTACAGTTTCACATGTTTCGGCAGGTTTAACTAATCATGCAAATTAATTTAGTACAGTAATAATAGTTGTCACAACAATGACTCAAATTTTAGAATATTACATAGTACGTTACGTTAGTGTAAATTATAGCTGTTTTTTTTTTAATTTTTATTACTACGTCAAATTAAAAATAAATAAGGAGTGGTATTTCTACGGCGTTGTCTCAGTGGGTCATGGTGAGCGTCTCACAAGTGCACATGTCGTTGTCATATAATTGTTCAACTTACGAGAGAACATCTGTTAATAACCGTGACGATAAAGTTAAAACAGATGTTAAATAATTAAAACTTAGAATGGATAACGAGACATCTGTAATAGCCCAAACACATCATCGGATTTGGTACGGCAGAACCATCGCATGCGGTCGCATTGTCTATCGTACAAAATTATTATTACTAACGTCCGGACTGTATTGGCGCCCACCAGACCGTCCGATAGTTCGGCGTGGTTCGGCTGTACCAAATCCTACAATGTGTTTATGCTATAAGAGCGAGCTTGCCACCCAAAAAGACCTCCACTGCCAGAACTGACGATGCTCGAAAAGAGGAAAACTGCTCATTATAATTATAGTTTCTGTTTACGACAAAAGCACAAAAGTGACGTCAAAGAATATCCCCCGCATTGTATAGGACTGGGAAAACACATGGGATTGAATCATGCGCTTGCGCATAGCCATGACGAATAAGTAGTAAAAGCTGTCTAGATAAGGTTAACAAATATTTTGATCTATTGTAAATCTGGAAAACATAATATACCTCTTTCTTATCAAATCCACAAATAGCAGGAACACCTAGTTTATTATTAAAATTGTTGCGTTTGCAAGTTATATTAACTATTGATTTTAGTATTATTAATTCTACTTGAATTCATGGAACAGAATTAACAACCTAAGCAGACTGCGGTTTTTTTTAGGTTGTAAGAGGATAGATGTTGCTTTAGGGCTATTTTGTCGCTCTATTTCTATGTATGAAAATATAATAAGGCTAACGAAACTTCAGTTTCACTCGATGAAGCATCACGTCAGGAGTTAGTAGCTATATTAAAACGCATCCAACTTAGTGTTATATATTATGCAATTCACCTGTAGTGGTGTTACTATTCGAATACTTTTTACAACAAATATTTAGATAGACCTTAGATCATTAATATGTTGCATAGGCGACTGTGAAAGCTGTGAAAATGTCTAAAAATTGAGGTTGGCAGTTAACCTCTAGCAGTGCACTCACATGAACACAAAGTGACATACAAAACGCGAGTGTAAGACGTAGCTTGTCACTCACACTAGAGCATAGGTTCTCACCGTGGGCGATAACGCCCCCTTGTGGGCTCAAACGCCCACGAACACTTTCGGGGGGGCAGTAGAAGACCCAGAAAAAATTAGGGGGCATTGAGATGGCGCAGATGGGGCGTGGGAAGATTAAAAAATATAGTCTAAAAAGGCAAACAAATACACGAAAATACTCTAGAAAAAAACATATTATCAAAGTGGGCGGTGAGCTAAATAAGGTTGTGAAACTATGCACTAGAGTAATAAACAGGCCAGGTTTATTAAAACCTGGCCTGTTTTCATCGGTCGTCTAGCAGCAAGAGGCTCTCTATTTAGACGCATAAATAATCTTAGATATTTACTATAGCATAATATTGTAGAACATACTAACAGAAGGTCATGTTCGTCTATCACTTTGAACAATGTACTATAATATTCTTAATATAATATATTTAACGACGATGCGGGAAAATCATTAATATTCACGCACCGATCGGTGAATACCTAAATGTCAGGAATATTTACAACGCATTGTCTCTGGTATTTTAAAATCAATGTTGCCATATTGCAGTGTGTTGTAACATCTGACATAAAAGTCGTGGTTGCTTGACCCAGAATTGGAGGCTTATAAATCCGAGCCGGATTACGTTGAGCTTGGCTGTAAAGTGCTATATAAAATGTTAGCTTATATTATGTTTTGTCCAACAAGAAATAGAATGATATAATAAAACACTACTGTTACTGTGGCGTGACTTTCAAAGAAAATATATCTCTCCTCCTACTACACCAGAACAATAGAATTAATTGCAAACCCAACTTCGAAATGAACAAGTCATTCTAATGTCAGACTGATTTGCAGATGTTCAGTAATTCAAAGTTAAATAAACTTTATTCAATTACGCTTAAACTAAGCGCTGTTGAATCGTCACTTTAAATATTTCTTTTGAATTACTGAATCTACCATAATATTATGTTCGGAAAAAATTGCAATCGGAGCATTGGCGTGTATTGGTTTTCTAGCTAGGTAGGCACTGTAGATCTAACAAGTCGTAGTTGAGCTTTGAAAGTTGCAGTCTAAAGATTGCTTATCGTAGGTATTTAGTATAGGCATAAGGAAAAAATTTAAGAGTAGATGTTCAAAAGAACTTTGGTTATAAAATAACGGAACATAACTAAACTAAATTAACTTTAATACAATATTCATTAGGTTCATATTAAGGTAGGCACTGCCTAGTTGCCTATATGATATGCACGCCCCTGCTCGGGAGGAAAATACAAGGAACTGAATGGCCACGCTTTTCCGAACGTCATATTTTGACTTATTACTTTTTTTTTCAAGTCTAAGTTAATGGAATATGTTAGTCTCTTGCTGTTAGACAACCGATAAAAACAGGCCAGGTCTAAAACTTTAGTGTGCGTGATAAGCTACGTCTTACATTTTGTGTTAGTGTGCAACATTTTTCAATGTCTTCACAGCTATCATAGTCTATCTCGACGTATAAATGATCTAAGCCTGTTATTATTCTCTAGACTAAGCTATGATGTACATTTCGTTGCGTTATCAAATCGAGCACAAGAAAATATCGAGGTTTATTGCATCGAATGGGTGCCTTGATATAATCATAAGCCTTAGCAACCGTCGTTATCGCATTAGCTAGGTGCAGTGTTTTGATTACAGCCACCTGGCTTGCAGATGTGGTCTCGGTAAACGGCTAGACATCACGAACTGCACAGTTGCTATAAGAAATAGAAATGCTGATTAAGATGCACTTTGTACCTCTTATACTTTTATATGGAAACGTACTGTGATCACGTAATAACTACTAACAGACTCATTTTATTGATGATTATATTATAGGTAGGCTTATATATGATGAATGTACTGAAACTTTAAATTGGGCTCATATACCTATACATACAAACACTTTTGATGATGTTTTTAGTTAAAAAATATATGTGCGCTTTAAAAAAGAAACTTTTTTAATACTTTCGGTTATTGTATAGTGAAATAAAGTCCATTTGTTTTATTACAAAACAATACTCTTTAAATCTAAAGTATTTAGATTTGTTTTAAACTATTAATTAGTTTCGTGTTTTTACTATACCTATTTGTAAAGATTACTCTAAAAATATTTGAGCTGTCTGTTAACTCTAATTTGGATAATCGCACTAAATGCTCATATAATTATAGTCAATTTACTATTTGGTCCTTGTATTTGTAATAAAATAACACAACAAATATATTTTTGTTTGTATTTCATAATTTTAATAGGTTGGCTCGTAAATACAAAAGCAATATTAAAAGTTATTTCTTTGTAAGATAAAATTCAGTCATTGAACTTTTATTTTGTATCATATTTCAATCGAAACTTTCAAGTATAATAATTAATGGATATGTTTACAATAATATGAATAGGAACAGGCGATAAAGGGGCTATAAACTATGCTGAAAGGTGATTAAGCGTGCTTCTGTATTTACACTGAACTCTCAAGTACCAACACACTTATTTCGACAGTAAACAGGCAAGGTGTATCCCACTTACACTTGACCCTGTGTAATAAATTCATTTAATCTATCTATCTTTATATATAAAAATGAATTGCTGTTCGTTAGTCTCGCTAAAACTCGAGAACGGCGGGACCGATTTGGCTAATTTAGGTCTTGAATTATTTGTGGAAGTCCAGAGAAGGTTTAAAAGGTAAATAAATAGGAAAATGCTGCTAAATTAAATAAATACAACAAATTTGTTTTTCCTTTGATGTGTCCATACTTAATTTCTATTAGAGAATTTATTGACGCACGGTTTGACAGTTCTGCTGTGAAACAATTTCATTACGACAGCAGTGTGCATACTTAACGAAGTAATTTTTGATGTTATGATATATTATTGAAAAAAAAAAACATTATTTTATTTATTCTATACAGAACAACGTCTGTCGGGTCGGCTAGTCTTACATAATTATCATGACTTTGTTAAATATTTAAAAAAAAATCTGCGAAATTTAAAGAACTTGTAGTGACTGTTACTGAAAAGGGAATATTGAGTTAGTTTAATGCCATTGTAGATACAATTAATGAAGTAAACATGAATGAATATAATTTGGAAGAAGCATAAGAATGGTCGACCTAGGCAAGAAGAAGAAAAAACCTATCAGTACCTTTAGGTATCTAGATATATTTATAGATAGTTTGAAATATTGGCAAAATAGTATCTTTTTGTCTATATTAAGTTGACAGTTTCCATCGACAATAGAATTACCAGCTCTAGGTATACATACTAGAGCTTGTAATCACACCCGCCCACGTTTAGAACTTGACCCTTCTAGACAGCGGTAACGTGTTTGTATTACATATGTATGTATTTACGTCTGAGAGGACAGAGATTAGTTAAAATACTAACTACCACGAGATCTTTATAAACATACTCGTCATTATATAGTAATAAATAAATTTAAGGTGAGAGTTATGACATTAGTAAGTCTTTTGTGGGGCAATGTGAGTATGTATTACTTTTACAATATGATACCAGGAAATGTTCAAAACAAATGTATTACGAAATTGAAAAGAATTGTTAAAAACATAATATTGGTACGACCGTCGTTAGGCTATTATATTATAAATTGGTCTGTATCGAAATTTTAATAAAAAAAAAAAGATTTTCTTGTGCTCGTACTGTATCTCAGGTCTAAGGCATTAATTTCTGAATTGGTGGTAGTTTTTGGCGTTCAGTAAATGATATATAAATGATTGAATTATTTTTAGGAAAGTATTTTAATTTTTAATATTTAGTATTTTAATATAGGCTCTCTCTACATTTGGCCACCCAGCCTGTTGCGACTTTATAAGACCTAATTATATTATGTTAAAAGGTATTATGTATTGTTTCTATGAAAAGAAAATATTATGATTACATACTAATAATAATATGTTTAGTTTCGCCGTTTTGTTTATTATTTCTCCACACTTTATCCATACTTTATTTTAACAAGTCAATAGTTATTGCGTATAAACGCAGTAGTTGAGTGGGCCAAATCCTCAATGGTTTTCGTAATGTTTATGTGTTCAATCAATTTGCTCTTTACGTCTCAATTTCGTTAACTGACAAACACGTATCGAACGGGAATCTGCTGAAATGAGTCATCTTTACCGTAAGTTTTCATGATGTTACTGCCAGACGGTTTGTGTAACAATGTCTAGGTTATTCGGTCAGGTATAATTAACAGGTCTCTGAATCAGTTCGCTGAAACTTATAATAGAATATAACTGTCATAGAAGTTATGCCATAAAATGATCACTGAATACCTTTATTTATTATAGGTGTGTGTGGATGATGCAGCTACTGTACTCAATTACTTTTGTATATTCGTATTAATTTACATTTACTTTTTTGTGTTTGGCATTGACTATTTGACGTTTGAGTATGCTTGTTGCATCACTTTACATATTATATTTGAAATGATTTGTAAAACGATCAAAATGTACCTAAAACTTGATTTAAAAGAGTGGCAATGAGTTTCTTGCTACTTCTTTTCATATCTCATATCATACTCAACACTTTAACGAAGTAGCAGTAGATTCAAAAAGAAAAATAATTATTTGACATTCATAAGTGTCAGTTCGATTTGATTTGAAAGAGTATTTTTGACCCTGACCAATGTTATTGATTGAAATATAGATTAAATCGTCCACAATGCGGTTTCCAATGCCAATTCCACGTTAAACTAAAAGCCGATAGTGTTCCTGTGATTAGTTTAGTGTAGCTGGAGAGTATAAGTGGCTGTAATTACAATCCACCAGGTCATTTATCCTGATTCATAAAAGAAAATTAACAATCAACTTACCGATCAAGTTGTTCGCCGTGACGAGTATACAGCACAGGAACATGATGGCCGATGTAATTCTGTAGTGCATTCGAAACACCATGTTGTCAATGACAGCCTTGTCGATGAGGTAGCGGACTTTCACGAAGCCCGCCACCGCGGACGCCATACCGAAGATCGCCATCTTCGAATGATCTTCTTGTTATCCTGATCAGATAAACATTTTATTTGTAAAATAAACAAAAATATAATACTTAGACACAGATTACAATACCATCCCCACGATCTGGATCTGTGGCGTTCCTCCACAGTGCGGTTTTCAAGGAGCTTTATACTACAAAGCTGTGGAATGAGCTTCCTTGTGCGTGTATCAAAGCGCGTAGACCTTACTTAAAGGCCGACAACGCTCCTGTGATTCCTCTGGTGTTGCAAGAGAATGTGGGCGGCGGTGATCACTTAATATCAGGTACGCTCGTTTGTCCACCTCTTCCATAAAAAATATAGCAGTAAACTTGAAGTTGATATGCTGTTTTTGTTCGGGGCAAATAATTTAAGCTTAGCTTCGTGATTTCAAGAAACCTATCGCAAATATAAATGGCGTGTGAGTACCTATTGCATGTTACTGCGTCAATTTATGAATATCGACTGTGTTTTATACTGAACGCTCATAAAAAAAAATTAGCAATGAGTAACCATATACTATTTTTGTTACTTTCAATAACACAGAGTATTCGTAAATTCCCCAAATGAAACTGTGTCGTTAGATTATAACCATACAGTCGCGCATCGATAATGAATCAGCGCTCGAACGGTAAACCTTGTTGCCTTTGTTTTTTAACTCTACCCGCATAATTGAATTTTACTTACGCTCGTGTTCCGCATACTATTATTATTCTAGTGGAATTATATTATAGAAATCTTAGATCATTTATACGTCTAGATAGACTATGACAGCTGTGAAAAAAAATTACATACACGCGCGCTAAAGTAATAAACCTGGCCTGTTTTCATTGGTTGTCTAGCAGCAAGAGGCTTTTTATGAATTTTATGAAAATAATCCCTTATTTAAGACGAGTTGAACGTTCAGCTGATGGTAATTGATACGCCCTGCCCACTACAATGCAGTGCCGCTCACGAGTTTTGAAAAACCCAAAAATTCTGAGCGGCACTACAATCGTGTCACCTTGAGACATAAGATGTTAAGTCTCATTTGCCCAGTAATTTCACTAGCTATGGCGCCCACGATAATGTTTACACATTACTGCTTCTCGGTAGAAATAGGCGCAGTTGTGCTACCCATACTCTAGCCGGCATCCTGTGCAAATCAGTCTCCCACTGGTACTGGCTCTATCTTGAAGTATAAATTATTTAAGACAGAACTTAGAACACATACATAGTCACGTAAGTAATTAGACATACCAATTTCAGCCTTCTCAATCATTGACCTCGACTTATTTAAGAGTTTCGGCTACTTCACGCCCACGTCGCATTATCTGTACGGGTGCCTCGCGTTTTTTACATACGTTTTTTATAACCCGTTCCATTCGAAGGTGATAAATTCTTATACTATTTATAAAGCGTCGCCTTGCCGGACAGTTTGAAGATGCAGTGTTTCGAATACGTCTCAATGAGCGAGTTACCTACGGGCTAAGGGGCAATTCATCATCTCAAATAGATCTAGCCTTGAACGTTTGTTGGTCCTGTTCCTACGCGATGTCGTGTGGCATATATTTATTCCGACTATTCATTAAAGGAAATCGACTAATTGGCCACTTGTTGTATTTTTTTATGATTCTTACCGGTGGAAGGCTCCTTTGCACAGGATGCCGGCTAGATTATGGGTACCACAACGGCGCCTTTTTCTGCCGTGAAGCAGTAATGTGTAAGCATTACTGTGTTTCGGTTTGAAGGGCGCCGTAGTTAGTGAAATTACTGGGCAAATGAGACTTAACATCTTATGTCTCAAGGTGACGAGCGCAGTTGTAGTGCCGCTCAGAACTTTTGGGGTTTTTCAAGAATCCTGAGCGGCACTGCATTGTAATGGGCAGGGCGTATCAATTACCATCAGCTGAACGTCCTGCTCGTTTTGTTCCTTATTTTCATAAAAAAAAATATGTGAAGGTGACCTTACGAGGTGATAACCCACCTGATGTTCATCGGAATAATTAGTTCGAATATGATCAAGGTTTATAAACACGTCTTTGTACAATCTATGGTCATTAACGGCCGTTCCCAATATACTATCTACAGATAGAGATAAATTACTACCTTCTTCTTATCGTCTTATATTGGGACGCGTGAATTGCAATTTCCATACAAACTTAAACTATCGCTGGTAAGCGTATACGTCATTGACAGACAGCGTGTACGGATAAGGTGACTTACCGTCGATAAGTTTATTGGGACAGAAAAGTCAACGATAGATACGATTTTTGTCTCAAATAAGAGATAGACTTAATATTTATCTATCTTTATAGATAGTTTATATGTATCTACTATCCTATTAATTAATATTATAAATGTGAAAGTTTGTATGTCTGGATGTATGTTTGAACTTCTTTAACGCAAAAACTACTGAATAGATTTTGATGAAACTTTATAATAATATAGCTTGCACACCAGAATAACACATAGGTTATTATTTATAAATCTATCGCGTGAATTATACTTTATATGGCTAAACAACGTTTGTCGGGTCAGCTAGTACTTACATATAAATAAAATTGGAGTGTCTGCTTGTAATATTGAAATAATCGTTTATTACTGTTATACATGTTTATGAATGTACATACATCAAAATATTTTTTTTAATTTTTGTCCGTCTGTTTGTTCCGGCTAATCTCTGTAATGACTGGACCAATTTTGACGGGACTTTTATTGTCAGGTAGCTGATGTAATAAGGAGTAATTTAGGCTACGTTTATTTTAGAATAATAAAGTAATGTTGAAATGTCCAACAAACTGTTTAACTCTAAAAATACTTTTTATAGGGCAAAACAACGTTTGCCGGGTTAGCTAGTATTAAATAAAATTGAAGTCTTTGTTGGTTAACGAACAAGTATAACAGCTTCTAAGCAATAGTATATAAATGTTTACAATATGATACGTCTTATGCCGTAACACCAATGCATTTTTCCCTGTCCATTCAATCTCATCTCCGAAAGAGCTGGGAAAGAGTCCGTCGCTAGCAGACCTATAGCTACTATATATTACTAGCAAGTAGCGTGGGCTTTTAAAAAAAAATAAACGAAATCTAAGATTCTTTAAAGTAAAATGGGCTATTTTTAATATCGATAGCCGAAGCGAGTCACTAGTTTAATAGTAAAGACTGCGCTGAAGACGAATGTTTCGCCTGCGCAGGGCACGCTCAGGTCGTCGACCGGCCGCTGTTCGACTCCTGTGTTTGCCACGACCCCCCCTGCCCCCCGGCCCCTCGCCGCTGCTGCTTCAACTCTCCGAAGTAGTCTGATGCACCGCGTGGCAGCGCGAATTTACGTGGAAACCAGTTTCGTCGGTTTGCTAAGCGACAATCCTTAACTGCTTTGCACGTCCGCGTCTCTAGTAACTAAATGCTTTCTTTCATCTTGAGACTTGTCGTCGATTATAATCTCTTGAGTAACAATCAAATGTGACGTAATTTGTACATGTTATAGTTAATATCCGGACCACCCAGCCTTGCTCGGATTTTTTAGTATGTACACAACTTGAACAACAAAAAAAAGTAATAGGACATCTGGTTTCGAACCGGGGTCTTCTGCTTTCCGAATCACCCAATGTCCATCTGTGCTATTATTGTCTTGTATATAGTGGCGAATTTTACCTTTGTATTCTAATGTTATTGTAGGTGTTTCTCATTAAAACACGGATAAAACTACATTTTTTTAAATTGAAACCTAGCTAGATCTATTTATCGCCTCCGAAATCCCCTGTATACTAAATTTTTCAATCGTTGGAGCCGTTTCCGAGATTCAGATTGTATTCAAGAATTGGTCGTTTAAAGATATACGATATTGTACTTTGGTCACTTGTCTGTTTGTCACCGGTGACCGGGCACGCGTCGTCCGATCTAAATGGGTTCTAATTGTATAAGATGAACGCGAGAGTCGATACAGCGTCCCACATTGAAAGATCACAGCCGTGAGAAACAAATCTGAACAGTAATAATAGTTTCTTTTATACCGAGGTTCATAATGACACTTTAACCGAGTTCAAACGCGCTGAACCTTCTTGTAATTATTGTATTTTGAATGAATTTACAAATAGCTGTGCATACATTGTGTATTTCTGTAAATCTAAATTTATATCTAAAGCCATTGTCTTGCATGTCGTTTCGTGAGATGAGATATACTCGAGTTATTTTATGCGATTGTGATTAACGACTATACTATTTACTACGGATAGGAATGTCGTCTGTTTGATATAATTAACCCCTATTGACCCCTCATATTATTATCTCTCAGGCTCAATATTATTTTGATGTTCTTTGAACAATAGTACGTATTTTCTTATATTAGTTAAGGAAGTACAATCTTAACTGACCAACAGACTAATTCAAATTCAAATATTTTTATTCTAAATAGGATATAATGTTACTTATTGAAAGTCATAACTTACCACCCATTCGAAAAAGTTTGCCTCAGACCTGAGAAGAACGGGCGCAAGAAACTCAGCGGGCTTCTTTTTTTTTTATAAAATATGGTTTCAATGTAATATCATACAATACAATTTATAGTACAATAGCCTCAGGGCGGTCGCTCCATTCCCAAATCCATAACTTTATCTAACCTGTTCTAAAATAAAAAATAAAAGCCAAGATAGAAATGCGAACTTGTGTTGTTGTTATGAAAACATTTTACATATATAATTAGCAGTTCTGATATATTTTTAGATGTTTTTTTTCGGTTTTCCTCCATATATAGTTACTTACTACGATCTACCTCATTATGTCTATTAATGTCGCATGAAAATGAAAATGATCCGTAGTTTTCGATTTTTTTTTGTGTTTCGTCCTCTATATATAATTCTCGTGTCCCGGTGTTTGTTACCAAACTCCTCCGAAACGGCTCAACCAATTTGTGTATATCGGGTAGGTCTGAGAATCGGCCAACATCTATTTTTCATACCCCTAAATGATAAGTGTCACCCACCCCTAGCTAGTTGTTTTAATTTTTTTGACAACTCTTTTTATTTATTATTTATTATGATTCAGCATTAAAAAATACATACATATTTTCACCCGTCTACGATCAATACCTATTTTTGTATCGCGATTTTAATATTATTCTATTCCATCCAAGCAATAGACTTGCAAGATGGCAATCCTATTAATATTATAAATGTGAAAGTTTGTATGTCTGGATGTATCTTTGAACTTCTTTAACGCAAAAACTACTGATTGGATTTTGATGAAACTTTACAATAATATAACCACCAGAATAACACATAGGCTATTTATAAAACTATCGCGTGAATTATACTTTATATGGCAATACAACGTTCGCTGGGTCAGCTAGTAATATTATAATATTGTATGATAATTCATTAATATTACAATATTCAGTGATGCCGTATCGTATCCGGCGAGTGTTTCTGATTACTTCGAGTTTCCACGGAGATGATATCAAGTTCTGCGGAAGTTGATGCACCACCGGGATTGCGGTTAGACGGCTTTGGTTTATGTTTCAGTGGCATGATACCGGAATATTGCAGATAATATTTGACCTTAAGAAGACACAGCAGAACCGACGTATAATAGTATGGATAAGTTACATAATAGCTATATTTTTACTCGGAAATGAAACAATACGTTTCTATTTATATATCTATGCCTAGCTGTTGATCGCCCGTGCACTTCGCTTCACATAAACAAATGCAATGCGTGCATACAAGATTTCATATTAATACTTAAAATCTGTCGTTTCGTGTCGAAGCGTTTTTCCCTGTTTTTATAATGACAAAATTTCACGACAGAACTGTCAAAATGTGCGTCGAAATTGAATCTTATAAAACATACAGAAATATAAATTAAAACATATGAAAGGTTTACGAATCAATATAAAACCATCTTATCTCTCAAGTTGGATAAAACTGCATACCGTGTGCAAAATTTGATTAAAATCGGTTCAGTAGTTTAGAGAACAACGTGACAGGAAATTTTATATATAACTAGCTCACCCAGCAAACGTTGTATTGCCTTTTAAGTATTAAAAAAATCATTAAAAATTTTGGGGTTTAAAATAAAATATATAAAAATGGTCGACTGATTCTCAGACCTACCATATATATCGTACATAAAATTTATCGTATCTACTACAATAATCATTATATTCGATTGCCATCAATCTTCATGCAACTCTATTGCGTATCTGTGGATGGAATAGAGTAATAATAAAATCGCGATACTAAAAGGGTGTTGCTCGTATACGGGTGAAAATTCGAAGTTGTATGTATTTTTCAATGCTGAATTATAATAAAATAAAAATAAAAACATTGTAAAAAAAATTATGTATGGTTCACCCTTATCATTCAGGGGTATGAAAATAGATGTTGGCCGATTCTCAGACCTACCCGCATGCACACAAAATTTCATACAAATTGGGTCAGCCGTTTCGGAGGAGTTTCGTAAGAAACACCGGGACACGAGAATTGTATATATTAGATGATATCTTTCGTGATGAATACTTTTGCGCACCAATATTTCGGGCCTGTTTCAAGTGTCGCAGATGCGAATGTGCAGTCGTCAATCACTGATAAGCCACCTACGATTCGGGATATGACTCGATGCGTACTCGTTGTTTTAACTTTTGTTGTTTAATTTAAACTTTTTTTTTAATATACACTAGCATATATAGTCTGTGTTATGGGTTACAAGACAATGATGTATTTAATACAATATACTTACGTAAACATACATAAATTCATATAAACATACATAAATACACTTAAACATCCATGAATCGGAAACAAACATCCATATTCATCATATAAATCCTTGCACCTACCGGGACAGGTCGTCAAAATTTAAAACTTTACATTTTTGTTGGTTGAGTAGGAGTATTCAAAGTCAAAGACACTTTATTTAATTAGGCTTAAACTAAGCGCTTTTGAATCGTCACTATAAATTTATCTTTTAAAATATTGGATTTACTATTTGTTCGAAAAAATTTGAGCTCGTGAGAAGAAGCTATAAGAAACTTCTCATGTCCTATTCCAGTTCCGGTTCCCGTTTTCGCTCCTGTTCCTAACATATTATATGAATCTTATTTCGAGGAAGATTGCTATGACAAACAAAACCTACTATTGGTATAGTTATACTCATATATATAGCTCATCGAATTTCAGATTTCCACAAATCCCGCGGAAACCATGGATTTTTCCGGGATAAATATGTAGCCTTTGTCCTTTCCCAAGCTCTAGTCTATGGCTGTATCTAATTTCATCAAAATCGGTTTAGTAGCTCCAGCGTAGAAGCGTAACAAACATACTTACATTCACATTTATAATATTAGTAGGGAATTAATGAAAAGATATGAATACGTCATCTCCAACAGTTTTTTACCAGTGGCTCCTTTGCACCGGATGCCGGCTAGATAATGGGTACCAAAACGGCGCCTATTTCTGCCGTGAAGCAGTAATGTGTAAGCATTACTGTGTTTCGATGTGAAGGGCGTCGTAGCTAGTGAAATTACTGGGCAAATGCGACTTAACATCTTATGTCTCAAGGTGACGAGCGCAATTGTAGTGCCACTCAGAATTTTTGGATTTTTCATGAAACCTGAGCGGCACTGCATTGTAATGGGCAGGACCTATCAATCATTATCAGCTGAACGCCTTGCTCGTCTTGTCCTATTTTCATAGAAAAAAAATACGTCATCTCCAAAAGTGACAAGGAGCCAGATGAAGAATCCCTTAAATGCTTTTCTCGTTTATAGAAGTAGTGGCGCGTTCTCAAAGCAGATGCTGATACAATATTTTGTAAACAAAGTGTGTATCGTAAAACTTGTATAGCTTAATTGGCACCGCATGTGATGAATACTAAATGAGAATTATCGACGTTGCGACGATATTGTTTTGTTTCAGTGAACCATTAGAGTTCGAAACAAAATAGGTTACTATCAATTATTCTCTACGAGTTGATCAGTGTGCGGTTTTACATGGACACTGTGCTATTGAAATAAATTAACATACTAGCCCTCCCGCTTCGCTGAATTTTAAAAGGAGATAAATTAAATTTTATTCATCTTATTACAATTACAATAAAAATTAGTAGCCATAAACGGATAATTTTGCATGGTGGTAGTTTCATGTCGATACGATCAGTGGTTTAGGAGTGATTGAGCGTCATACAAAGACCAATTTCATTATATATATATATAGAATATAGACTAGCTGACCCAGCAAACGTTGTATTGCCATATAAAGTAAAAAAAAATTTCGATAATTAAAATTTGTGGGGTATATAAAATAGATGACGACCTTTTCTCAGACCTACCAAATATATCGTACATAAAATGCGTATCTGTGGATGGAATAGAATAATATTAAAATCGCGATACAAAAATAATTGCCAAAAAAATATTTAGGGGTACTAAAAATAGATGTTGGCCTATTCTCAGACCTATCCGATATACACACAAATTTTCAAACAAATTGGTTTAGCTGCTCCGTAAGAAACACCGGGCACGAGAATTTTATATATAAGATATAAATCGAGACATTAATTTATTTGTTTTGGAGCTTTCATATGATTACAGTTACAATCGCATATTAAAATGTGGGTCGTGAGCTCAAACAACGTAGTAGTAGATATACTGTTACATTTTGAAACAATACAGGAATGTATAATGTTTCACAGGAATGAGTGACGGAACAGGCAGATGCAGTATCATCTGATCATAACAGTACCAATATGACATCACAAAAAAACAGTATACTAGCGTTTAGATGACCTGACAGCCCGTATGAATTGTCAGTGTGTGCGTTAGTAAGTGGTTTAATATTCAGACTACTAAGGAGCTAATGCCTAGCGTTTTCTATCTTGCTGTATCTCCGAATTCCACCTTCGCACGACACGCCACAAGTTAGTATATCATCCCCCATCATCTGGATGTGTGGCGGTCCTCCACAGTGCGGTTTTCAAGGAGCTTTCTTCCACGTACTACAAAGCTGTGGAATGAACTTCCTTGTGCGGTATTTCTGGGACGATACGACATGGGTGCCTTTAAAACAAGCGCGTACACCTTTCTTAAAGGTCGGCAACGCTTCTGTGATTCCTCTGGTGTTGCAAGAGAATCTAGGCGGCGGTGATCACTTAACACCAGGTGACCCGTACGCTCGTTTGTCCTCCTTTTCCATAAAGAAAAATCTCCGTCAGAGATATGTTCTTCTCCCTGACTGGCTTTCTTTGTCTATTCACTAGTATATTGTAAGTCTATGGATGCAACCCCGATGACGTCACACTACACCTGTCGCCCTGTCCCTTTTTGCCTGTATTCCAGAAGATGTCTCAATACGTTATCCGTGACTTAGTGTATCGCTGTCACTGTCAACTGTACATAAGAGAGACAAAATACTCGGATATCGTATTGAGACCTTACTACAATACGTACGTTTAAGTCTCATGTGGCATAAGAATAGTATTATAAACCGTATTTTGTGTCAAAAATATTCCTCAGGCCAATAGTGCACATATAGTTTATATTTTAACTTTAATGCGTGACAAGCTATGTTATACTCGCGATTTGTATGTCACTTTTAGTTAGTGTGCGTGCATTGCTCAAAAACAGGTTAACTGTCAAACTCAATTTTGTTGACGTTTTCACAGCTGTCATCTAGACGTATTAAGGATCTTAGCTAAGTAATTTGCACTTCCATAGATAAATAGTCACATTAAATCTCTAATAAGCAATATTATCAATCTAAGATAATGTTTCTGCTAATTCTTTATGCTTACAGCCCAAGGAATATTTAGAAATAGACTGTTAGTTAATTCCCTGAAGCCAAACAGAATTTCTTTCTCAATAAACCATTTTCATTCGCAATGTATAAAGTGATTATCGGTTGTAAAAAGACATATGTTATAAGAAGTTCTTCTCGTACATCAATACACCTGTTTATAATTATCATGAGCAGGTCACAGTTGAGTGTATTCTGTCACGCACACCGACCACAAGTTACAAGTGAGCATTCAATGAACTTATGTTGGTTTACACTGTACTTAAGTTATTGAAACAGTTTTGAATTAACTCACGATATGAGTATATCGATAAGTGTAAATGCCACATTGATTATTTGTAACATCCTAATAATTGTATCTACAGTACATCGCTGCTAGACATGTAAAGGGGTTTCTTTTCTAATGTCAGCAATCAATAAAAAAAATATCCTTTTCTTAAATGATTTTACTCCAAACCTAATACAAAATTGTAATACTTAATATTGCATGGTAAGTAAATGGCGTAAAATACATCAAATCGCTTAAGGTGTAAAAGGATTGCTTAGTCATTGGAATTTATTTGTCACAAGAACTAACAAAGCGATTTAGCTGCTCATTGTTTACACTGGGTATAATTAATTCGAAATGAGTAAATTAAAATAATAAACCTGGCCTGATTTCATCGATTGTCTAACAGCAAGAGGCTCTATCTAGACGTATAAATTATCTTAGTTATTTACACTCCCACCACCATTATACTTAAATTTATTCTCGATACAATGTTGTAAAAATCTCATTCTCACTCCCATCGATAGCTAGCGATATTGCATTGCGAACCATCTATTTGTACTGAAAATCCTTGACCTGATGTTAATGAATCCTTAATAATTGATGATCATTAATAATTGATGCTATAATACTTACGAAGTCAGGGTTTTCCGAACAAAGACAGTGAAAGAGGAGTCCTTTTCCTTATTGTTCGTGTTTTAGCTAAATCTTAGTCACACAACATGTTAACAACTTAAAGGAAGATGGGCAATTTTCATAAAATATGTCTTTTTTAATCATTTTCGAAGTTTTTACACGTTACTATAGTAAAGCTCTAAACTTAGAATCAAAGTTTTCGTATATAAAATAAAATTTATAATTTTTCGAAACATTCCAATATCTGTAGTAATTTTGCTTCAATGTTTTGAGTTCTATACTCAAGAAAGTGAAAGTAGTTTTAATTAATATTTAACATTGTGAAACTAAGGAGTTCTAGTAATGTTTTGGATGGGTAATCAGTATTCATCTTTTTATTTGATAATCGACAGGAAAACCTTTGATATTAGACCATATTGGATAAATATAATAATATAATAAATAGTAAATTCACGGATTGCTATTTATTAGTCATACTAAAATATTAAAATTTACCTGTTTATATAAAAACGTTATTCATTTAATGAACCATGTCATGTAGGTATCCTCTTAAAATTCTCAGAATAACATTCACTATTGGGGTCTTATGCATGACTCGCTTTTGAATAGGTAGATCGTGAGTGTCTCCGTGGTAGGTACTCTGGTCATCGAGGATTTAACATGGTGAAATAATAATTCACCGCCTAATAGGGAAGTGGATGTCGATTTGTTAGCCTATATACGTATGTGACTTCTATTCATGTTTATAATCTTGTTTGTACGATGAAACAATAAGTTAATAACTGTTTTGTCATAATAAAAATATATAATACTAGCTGATCCGGCAAACGTTGTTTTGCCATATAAATTATTTTTATACTTAAGACTGTTTCTTGGACATTGCAACATTATTTTTCTAAAATAAACGTAGCCTAAGTTACTCCTTATTTCAGAGATTAGCCGGAACAAACTGACAGACAGACAAAATTTAAAAAAAAATGTTATTTTGGTCTGTATATTCATATTCATGTAGTAAAATACGGTTATTTCAATATTACAAACAGACACTCCATTTTTATTCAAATGTATAGACTATAGATAAGCAAAACCGTAAACGTGTAAAACAACGTTTGCATTATTTTCACAAAAAAAAACATTCGACTTTGATATAGGTAAGAAAAAAATTGTCTGAATATATTATGAACAAATTAAATTGCTTGACTGACAACCGAACATACTTAAATTTAAAATATAATAAATTCATAAAATGGCATCACTTGGATATCAAACTGTAAACAAATATTATCTTATGTAAACTAAGTTATAAGTTATAATGTGACGATAAGTTGTTTGGCCATGTGAAGTACGTATATAATATCTATTAAGCATTTCTCACATTGAACCAACCGATTTTATTAAAAAAATTTAATCTTATCAACATTTGTCATTTTCATTCAAATTTTGAATCGCTTTGAACATTGATATAGCTGTCTAACATGCTATGCTTAGCTGTATTCTTTTCGTCATTGTCTATTTCTTTTCTGACAATATAACTGTATCCAACCTTTTAAGTACAGGTAACAAGCTCTACCTGGCAAATGAGGATCTACTGAAAATATCAAGATAATAAAACCGAGTTTGACTCACAACTTTGGATAGAATCCATGGTTTATTCACACCCTCTAGTAAGAAAGAGGGTACACAAAAAGACTCGAAGACGGTGCGCGAGGCTTTTGTTCCTGCACATGCTCATAACGTATGCCGTCAAACTGCATTCCGTAGTTGTCGATAGCCGCTAAGCGCGTCCCAATACTCCGAGCTTTTGTGGAATTACTTACCTTTTTTGAAGTTAACTGTCAGTGTAGCCGCACAGATTTCGTCAAAACTCGCCGTCTATCACAGCACAAATTACACTAGCACTTGGTTATTTTCTTCGGAGTCGTGTTGAGTTTACGTCATGCTATTCGGCACGACGAAAGGGTTGGTAAAATTTTGTGTAAAACGAGTGGCTCGGGCGGCGATATTGCCGCTCACCACAGCTGCTGGTCGGGTGGGAACGCAAACTGGAACTGGAAAGCGCACTCGATCTGCCGAGTCGAGCATGTATCACTACCGCGGATCGGCAGCGCGTGCGCAACCTATACCCGTCTCACTCACACAACCATATAACTCACTACCTATCTGTCTCTTTCCATTTAAACCCGTGTAAATGCACAGTAGTCAATTTCGAAAGCCCATCGGGGAACGAGTTCGGTCCGTCGTTACTTCATATTGCGTTTTCTCCGTAGTTCGCGGACAAATCGCTTCGTTTCTTATTATTTTTTCCTGGTGAGTTTGGTTACCGGTTTTTGCCGGTGAAAATAAGTGCGGACGATTAATAACTTAACACGTATTCATAGGTCTGTCAAGAATTAAAATATGATGTCGATCCATTATTAATTATATTAATGATTAATACTGTGAGTCCACCAAAATTATATTACTTATCTCAGAAATTAAAATAAGAATTTTACGATCCATGAACTAAATCTATACGTTTTAATAATACTTTGATCGGCAGGTGGATATTTATTGCGTAACGTAGATACATTTCTTAAATTAAAACATAAAAAGTAGGTAATTACTCTTTATTATTTATAATTAAGTACTTTTTAACTGGGTAACTATAAATTTTTTGATTATTGTTACCTAAGTACCTACCTAATTACTGGGATATTTAGTATCGGAATAATCGAAATTGCTTAAATAATGGTTAATATTTGTATACCGCTGATTATTGCCTATTTTTTAATTTATTTAATTTTAATGCTTAAACTGTTATTAAGTTCTCGCAGATAAGCAATGTAATAAATTTGTAAAGTTCGGACTATAACGTGTTGTCACTGATTAGTAAGACTATGGATGAGTTGCATCATATTAGCTGCTAAAGTTAAGTTTTAAGTAACGCTGACTTTAACATAGACTGCAGAATGTGTTGCACCATCTGCATATTATTCCTTGGCATAGTTAGAATAAAAAGTGAGATATCAAGTCATTAACGAATATTTATTTGAAACTTTTGACATGTAGCTATTTAACATTAACAATAGCTTTAACCGGCGAAGATTGGACGGTTACGGTTAACAGTTAAAGTTGTGACGTCATCTATAAATTATCAAATGGTGCAACTGATTTTTTTGCTTAACCGGTACTTTAACATGTTATGGGTAAAGCAACTCAGCCTAATCAACTAATGTACTAATTACCTACTAATTCCTTTGGGAGAGTAAAGATTTAACGTCATTTTAAATTAATTCTAACAATGAATTCAAGGTCTGAAGGTTGATTCATGCAATATACGATAATTTATATATAATTTATACAGTTTATTCCTTATTACTTTTTTATGAAATATTTCACTTTTAAAACTCTTTTAATTTTGAACACAATTCATATATTGGATGCAGTACCCGACAATCTTATTTGTTATGTATATTACAGCCATTGTATAATACTCTATTAAATTGAAAAGAGTGGTTGTCAGTTTCTTGTATGTTCTTCTCACGAGCTCAACTTTTTCCGAATATAAGGAATTCAGTAATTTAAAATAATTATTTGAATTAAGTTTATTTGACTTTGAATTTTATCACTTATAACCTTACAGTACATAACTCTCTCATTATTATAACGCTTCCCTTGTACAATAAGGAGTTGTTCCATTATCTTTATGAGGTCAAGCATGTGAGACGAGGCGTTGTCATTGGCTAGGCATTCGGCCGGTCTACCTGCCTCGCGATCCTTTCAGAAATAAAAAAGAAATATCGCACGGAACAAAGGCATTCGGAGATCTGTATAGAAATATTTAACAATTTCTGTAGCATTATTACTTTAACAATAATTAGCGTGTTTCTGTATAAGGGACGAGACGAGCAGGACGTTCAGCTGATGGTAATTGATACGCCCTGCCCGTTACAATGCAGTGCCGCTCAAGATTATTGAAAAACTCAAAAATTCTGAACGGCACTACAACTGCGCTGATCACCTTGAGACATAAGATATCAAGTCTCATTAGCCCAGTAATTTCACTAGCTACGGCGCCCACAGTAATGCTTACACATTAGTGCTTCACGGTAGAAATAGGCGCCGTTGTGGTACCCATAATCTAGCCGGCATCCCGGTCTCCAACTGGTGTAACAAGTATCTAGTGTGTGATTTATCTGTTGTGAATCACAGTTACGGATATGATTATAATATTATAGTTGCGATAAATAATCATAATGTCCTTGCGACTTTTTCACTGTTATTTATTTTACGTATTTTTAAACAATATTATGTACTTCAAGATTCTATTGTTTCTCAGTAGGTATTATGCCTCTGTAGTAGTGATCTATAGCAACTTCTACGTTTCGGTTCTTACCGTCAACTTCTTCGTCGTTTGCAGAGTGAGTCAAGATGAAGCATTTCTAAAAACGCGTCGTTTGCCCAGTGAGCAGGGGCGTGCATTGGTTTTCTAGCAAGGTAGGCACTGTAGATTTAACTAGTCGTAGTTGAGCCTGGAGATTGCTTTCCGTAGGTTCTTAGGAAAATTTGTGAGTGGTGGTTCAATAGAAGTTTGTTTATAAAATAATAGAACCAAATGAAACTAAATAAACTTTAACACTGTATTTATTTAGTTTCATAATTAGGTAGGCACTGCCTAACTGCCTATGTGATATGCACGCCCCTGCCAGTGAGTCAAGATAAAGCATGACGAACATTCGATTTCGGGCCTAATTTCGATATATGGAAGTGCTATACTTATATTACAGAGAGGGTTTTGAGTAAATGATCTAGTTTATTTGCTTTCTCGCTTTATTTTGTAGAATCATCTGCCGACTGTCGTATTCCCAAACCGACTGAGTTGACTACCTCAACTTAAAGCATATTCTCACTTGAAAGAAGGAAACTTTTCCTCTGACGTCTTGTATTGAAGTTGTCGGTTGGCGACGCACGGTTTGTCATTACACCAGGGGCGTGCATTACTTTTCTAGAAAGGTTGCCTACCTTTAAGAAGAAGTACCTACGTTAATAATATAATTTTTAGGTATTGCACTTATATCGCAAAAAGGTTGAATTTATGATTTACCCTCAACATGGCAATTTTGTGGTTTTAAAAGCTAAACCTAACTGGGTGGATGTTCAATAGAAATTTGGTTATAGAATAACGGAACTAAATTAACTTTAACACTAGTGGTATAAATTACTTTAGATTATCATTAAGGGAGGCACTGCCTAAATGCCTATAAGGAAAGCACGCCCCTGCATTACACATACTTACCTATTATTATTATTTTTTAATAATAAAAAACGGTAGAAAAGTAAAAATGAGGCTAGTCAACAGTCACATTTCTTCCATCTTAAGCTATGGGGCTGAGACATGGACACTAAAGATGGCCGACAGAGATCGGATTGATGCCTTTGAGATATGGTGCTGGAGGAAGATGCTTTAAATCCCTTGGACAGCATTCCGCACCAACAAATCCATCCTTCACACTCTAGGTGTAAAAACTAGACTCTCATCCATATGCCTCCGTAGAATCTTAGAGTTCTTTGGACATATCGCCAGAAAACATGGCCACAACCTCGAACAACTGATGGTTGCTGGAAAGGTAGACGGACTTCCCAGAGGTCGCAGCCCTATAAGATGGTCTGACCAAATCCGCACATCTCTGGATACCGGACTTCATGACGCACTGCACGTAGTCAAAGACAGACACAGATGGCGAACTATTGTCAAAATGTTGAATTCTCAAAGAAATCACGACCCTCAGCGGCCAGGAGAAGGAGGATTTTTGTTTATTAAAATAAAGAAGGATTTTTTGCGCCCTTCTTCACAAGTAACGTATCTTGATAGGCGAATGGGTGGTAAGATTTTGGTGTTCTTGATTTTAAAAGCCTATTTTGAATATAAATATTTGAATGATTTGTTATGTTTTTAAAGTGATAACCCTCACTTCTAGGATTAATACACAAATAAAATTTGAAAAACTTTATGAACGATGCGGGAATTGAACCCATGACCTCCGGCTTTCCGTGCCGGTGCTCTAACCAATCAGCAGCAGCAGGTTATCAACTGTAAAGTAGATCCTGTAGATGAAGCCACAACCTGAGAGTTGAACAAAGCATACAAGATTTTATAACGAGACGTCACTCGAACGGTTAGCTCAGTTGGTTAGAGCACCGGCACGGAACGCCGGAGGTCATGGGTTCGAGTCCCGCATCGTTCACAAAGTTTTGTTGTTTTTCAAATTTTATTTGAATATTTGAATGTGAAATTTGAGCATTAGGTGAGCCACCTTAATGTTTGGTCGCTCTAAGATAAAAATGTCTATTGACAAAATGTAGGTATAACATTTATACTAGTGTACAATATTTGGTGAAAAACTTTAACGTCGTAAAGTTTTAAGGAGTTATAAATAAATGCAAAAATTATTGAATGACCTGTGATGACGTTTAAAGCGCGTGAGCATTGCAACTCTTGTAAAACATGTCTAACCAGTTTGCAGTTTGGAAATTATAGCATATTTTAATGTAATATAAATAAATAAGGTACTGAAGCTGGTTTTTACTGAGTCTATGTAATATATAAATCATAGAAAACCATTGTTCTCTTTAATCATACCTTCTTACGAATATGAGAGGCTTAAAATTTATTTTCTCAAAATCGATTCCTTTAGAATTCTTTTTGATGTCATTTCTAATATACGAGAAACACTTGGCGCAAGAAACTCTCCTAATATACTTTTTTTTTGTGCTCTTTTTAATAAAAATATAAAATATTGTACTATCATTGCTATTGCTATAAAATAATCGTAATCTAGTCCCAGGCTGTCCGATCACTTAGATATTCAAATGTGGAGTAGGGTAGGATTTACATTATAATTTATACAAAAATAGCCTTGTTTACCTATTTTTGTGGTGGTATAGATATAAAACATTTTAATTACATAGCATTGCTTTCGAATCAATGGTTGCACAAGCAACGGTTACCTTTATATCGAAAAGTGCGATCGATAAAACTGAGTAGTATATCGTATATTATGCATAGACTTACCGTCTCATTATCTCAACCCTTTACGAAGTAGCGGTATATTCAATAAGAATAAATATTTTTTTGACATTCATAAGTGACATTTTCGTGACCTACATGAGTAAAGTGATTTTGATTTGATTTGATTTGAAGACGTCCACTGCTGGCCAAAGGCCTTCACCAAAGATCGCCATGACGGTCGGTCCTGCGCTGCCCTCATCCAACCTCCATACAACGACTTCGTCGTCGGATACAGCTCTATAAGATTCGCTTTTTTAAATTAAGATTAACATTTTCATCGTACATAAATTAATTCAATTACGATATACTATGTAAAGTGATGCAACTAACGGCTGAAATGATAACACACAAATTGAAGAATTAAAATTGGTTACTCGTTATCTGGCTGTCAGGTTGTCTAAACGCTAGTATATTCTCAGTTATATTGATATTATGACTAATTTGAAAGAATTGCATAACTTGATATAAGTATTAGACCTTATGTGGCCTATGGTATGTATTACCATAAAATAGGATCTATTTATTATCTAATATATAAAATTCTCGTGTCATGGTGTTAAACTTTGAACTCCTCCGAAACGGCTTGATCGATTCTCATGAAATTTTGAGTGTATTTGGGTAGGTCTGAGAATCGGACAACATCTGTTTTTCATCCCCCTAAATGTTAAGGGTTGTCTACCGATTTTTTTTTAATTTTTTTGATTATGAGCATTAAAAAATACATACAACTTCAAATTTTCACCCATCTACGATCAACAGTTACTTTTGTATCGCGATTTTAATATCGGCAATACAACGTTTGCTGGGTCAGCTAGTATTCAATAAAACTCTACGGAACTCGTTTAGTTTTACATGACGCATTCATCAGCCTTTGTTACATCAAGATTGATAAAATAAAATAGTTTGTTTTTGCAAAATATTTGTGAGATCAAAAATGGCGCTTTGAATCGAACACTCGAAAATGCACTTAATATTGAACGCGTATAAAGTCGAATTTAGGTTGGTTTTTGGTTTATTATATCAGTTGACGGTTTGTAGCTTGTTTTAACGGTTGTTACGTGACCGATTATCTAAACATCTAATTTGCCTCATATTAAACTATTAAGCATGCGATTTTGAATGTGTTTATATTATTATTCGCTTAATAATAGCAATATAGACAATAGATATTATCTTCAGTTGTTCCGGGACGTATTATGCTATCTTGACGACCTGTATAGCCGAGTGGTTAGCGATCCTACCTACTAAGCTTGAGGTCACGGGTTCGAATCCCGGTAGGTGCAAGCATTTATATGATGAATATCTAAGATGTTTGTTTCCGAGTCATGGATGTATAAATGTATTTATGTGTGTTTATATGAATTTATTTATGTTTAAGTAAGTATATTGTATTAAATATATCATTGTCTTGTAACCCATAACACAGGCTATATATGCTGAACTTGGGGCAAGATAATTTGTGTAAAAAGTGTGTCAATATTACATACTATATTATATATTATGTGTCTATATTATAACATACCTACTTAGCTTTATTAGAAAACATAGCTAAATAGTACTTATTTAGTTAATCACAAATTGATAAATAATTTTCTTTATTCGTAATTTTTAACTTAAAAATAACTTTAAACATAGAATAGCGTGTAGATCTATAAGTCTAAGCAGATCTCACACAACGCCGAGGAATATGCTTAATTTATTGAAGTAGGCGTTACTTTGCGGAAATCCATAATTATTTCTCTGGTGTTGCAAGAGATTGTGGGCGGCGGTGATCACTTAACAACAGGTGACCCGTACGCTCGGTTGTCCTCCTATTCCATAAAAAAAAAAATATAAGTGTTTTGAGTTTTCTTTAGTGTTAATTCCGCCAATATTTGTTAAAGTGTTCGCCAAGTGTTTCGCCTCTACACGAGGCATCCTCAGGAGATGTTGACTCGCCAAACTCTGGCAAAAGATTCAAACACGTGTCGAATTGTTTAAGGACATATATTTGCGGAATTAACACTAAAGAAACCGAAAAACATTTGGATATGCTTTATTTACTTGCCCTACGGCAGTAAGTTAGAAGATTTAAGAAATTTGCATAAAAGTCGGCTTAAATAGCGTATAAAAGTTACTAAAGTTCGAGCTGCTTTCGCACAGCACAAATTCCAAAGAGGACATTCAATTGCACATTCCATATTATGTATAGGGGTATTTACCTTGATACACTGAAAGTAGATCTTTTTTAAAATAATAAAAACTATAACTATAATTGAAAAAGCAACGCTTTATTATTCTTTACTTTTACTTATTCCATATTATTTCATATAAATAAAAAGGTTAAAAACTATGCATACGATTTTAACAACTTCTTCACTAATACTATTCAGAATAGACCTTTTAATAAAGACAAGCGAAATATTCTAACCTTATAGTTTATTAAAAGTTAAATGCGATAACGGTCCACATTAGAATCATAACTATATCAATTTGCTAATATTTATAGGCAAGACAGAGACGAATTCATAAGTTTTCATGTATTGTTTCAAAACGCCGAGATACACAGCTGTACTAAAGCGCAAGGCAAATTAATAGGCACATCGTAATATTTAACTATGAAGACGACAGCAAATGGAATGCTTCGTACACTGGCCGTGCCAACATGTCCCGGGAAAGCTTCGACGAGAACTGAAACAAACTCGTGTCTGAAACCGAGACTATGCATAGTCTCGGAATGGGGCCGACAAAATTTGGTCCAATTCAACCCCAAGAAGACGCAAGTTTGTGCGTTCACCTCTAAAAAGTCTTTCTGCGTTGTATCCCCTCGATTCGAGATCACTCCTCTAACTGCCACATCCTGTATGGGCATAATTGGCGTCGATATATATCGAGCGACGTTCAGTTCCGTGGTCACTTGGAAGAGAAGGCCAAACTGGCCTCTAAAAAGCTTGGTGTACGCAGTAGGTATATATAGTATGTTGCCTCACCTCTCCCCACCCCGTGAGCCTCTTGCCCGTTTGCCCCCTCATATATATAAAAAAAACTGTTGTATTGGCATGTTTGTTTAATTCATTTCATCGATTCCGTACAAATTTTAGAACTCGTTAGGTGGTCAATCCATACATCCGTTGTCAGTTGTTGGGTAAAAAATTCTTAGAATCAATTATAAGTGATTCATATTATTCACACCGTGTACCCTTTTTACTTTGTCGACCAGCGCAGTGCCTCCGCGGAATTGTAATCCGCTCAAGCCTTTCTATTGGTATTGTGAATCAATGTTGCTGTGGGTATTTTTATGATGAAAATGTAGTAGTTTTTTTTAAATAAATTGATCTTGACATCGACACTGATGTTTTACCAATGGGTGTGATTTACTGAATACTGTTACAAATAAAAAAAAAAACTATTTTATGGTATTCTTTGCGGTGTAATTGCTTCAAAAGTATTTTATTTATTAGTGTGATACTCGCGTTAAAATTAATGTTTTTTGATTGCTCAGAAAATTAGCACTTGAACTGGTGCCGAGACGAGGCGCTGAGGCAGTCGACCCTGAAGACATTAGTCTGGTGGAGCTGTACAGAGTCCACGTGGAGAGTGCCGAAAGAGCTGCAGCAGTAAGTATCTTAATAGTTCCTATCATGTTCAACAAACAGAGCACACAATTGGTTCTCTACGATGGTACAAGATGAAATTCTTTGTCCTTTTTTAGGTTCATACTTACTCTTGCAGCACCAGAGGAAAGGAAAGAGCGTTGCCGAACTTTATGGAAGGTGTACACGCTTTTTTTTAAGGTATTCATGTCGTATCGTCCCGGAAACACTGCACAAGAAAGCTCATTCCACAGCTTTATAATACATTACAACATAGTGGAAGAAAGTTCCTTGAAAACCGCACTGTGGAGGAACGCCACACATCCAGATGGTGGGGATGATATCCTAATTTGTGACGTATCGTGCGAAGGTAGAATTCAGCGGCAGGAATCAGGTGAAACAACTCTTCGGAACACTCCTGTGATAAATGTGTTAGAAGACACACAATGAAGCGATGTCTCTACGCAACGCCAAGTGATCCAGCCGTTCACAAAGCACTGGATATACAACAATTCGAATCCTACCTATCCTTTTAAAGGAAACATATTTCTCAATTGGATACCCTTCGGGGATGGGTCATTTAAGAAACGTTTCTTAGATTTTATTGCATTTTTTGTAATTTGGTTTTATGAGTAGAACTCGAAATATATATATAACATAAAAGCTAAATCCGCGCCATGCTTACGTCTCGTGGAATTATTTTTTGTTTATTTTTCTGATTGTTGTAATATGAGCGATACGTCAGCCTAATTCTCGTTACAATAGGTCCGGTCCAGTCCTTAAAAGCATACAAAAAAGTTTTCTAGTACTATTCATTCTTGATATGCATTTAGTACAAGTTCTATTATTTCGATGATACAAACATAGACACTTCTATTATATTTATATGTATAGGATAATTGTTAGCGAATTTTGAATGTGCATGATTCATATATTTTCTTGGTAACATGCAATTTTGTCTTAAGATATAAGATATCATGTTTATATAATATTTGCACGTAGTTAAAGCTTACGTTGCTAGAATGTTGAAATTTTTGCATGCGTCATGTTTACTTCTCATCAACTTTTATTATGAACGGCTGGATCACTTGGCGTTGCGTAGAGACATCGCTTTATTGTGTGTCTTCTACCGCATTTATCACGGGGAATGTTCCGAAGAGCTGTTTAACCTGATTCCTGCCGCCGAATTCCACCTTCGCACGACACGCCACAAGTTAGGATATCATCCTCACCATCTGGATGTGTGGCGGTCCTCCACAGTGCGGTTTTCAAGGAGCTTTCTTCCACGTACTACAAAGCTGTGGAATGAGCTTCCTTGTGCGATGTTTCCGGGACGATACGACTTGGGTACCTTCAAAAAAAGCGCGTACACCTTCCTTAAAGGCCGGCAACGCTCCTGTGATTCCTCTGGTGTTGCAAGAGGTTGTGGGCGGCGGTGATCACTTAACAACAGGTGACCCGTACGCTCGTTTGTCCTCCTATTCCATAAAAAAAAAATAGGTTTTTTTTTTAATGAAAATAAGGGACGAGACGAGCAGGACGTTCAGCTAATGGTAATTGATACGCCCTACCCATTATAATGAAATGCTGCTCAGGATTCTTGAAAAAACTCAAAAATTCTGAGTGGCACTACAATTGCGCTCGTCACCTTGGGACAAAAGATGTTAAGTCTCATTTGCCCAGTAATTTCACTAGCTACGGCGCCCTTTAGTTTTGAAAAAAAAAATACATGCTACAATCCGAAAATCCGTAGAACGAAAAACCTACCTAATATCAATGTATAAATAAAATGATTTCAATTTGTGGGCGCATCACGGACAATTTTAATTGAGTATTCCAAATTTAATTCTTTAGACACTGACCTAAATGATTGCGAAATCTTCATTTAAGGCGAAGAGTAAGCAGAAAACACGAAAACATGGTGTTTTTAGACAAGTTTTGTGGTGAAAGTATAGCATTTCGAGCTATGAACACTACTACAATCCTGTTACACATATCCTTAAGACTTATTTGTAGGTTAGTTGCTAATGCTTGCTGTTGGTTATAGTTAACAGTGCCGAGCCTTTTTGAACCACCACTTTTCTTTGAAGTTAGACAAGTTTTTTGGCATAGCGTGACGCATTATTTTGGTACTTCTCTCAGAAAGGTTATTCTTATAGCTTGTACTTTTTTGTGTAGGTACATTTATTCAGATTAGTAGTGAATAACGAGGATTTTAAGCATATAAACTGTTTTCCACGCAAGAATTTTGAAAATATTGGCTTTGTTACATAGAACGGCAGCCGTGAACTCATATCGCTCAAGGTCGCTGGCATTTAGTGTCGCCTTAATATTAAGTTATCAACGTTTTAAGAAATAACAATTTTTATGAGCACCGCGTGCTCAGTCATGTGTGTACGCGCACAAAGTCGTGAGTATCAGCTAGTATAAAAATAAAAATCTTCATATTATTAGTAGCTGTAGCTAGTGTAAGATATCTCTTAAGGTGACAAGCACAATAATTGTAGTGCCGCTCAGAATTTTTGGGCTATTCAATGTATTTTATGCTTTACATTAATTATTGGTTACATTTTATACAAATAGAAACAGACATATTTATTTACCATAGGGAGTGACAATAATATATATATATCTTATATCTTTAAACGAGCAATTCTTGTATATATATATAATCTGAATCTCGGAAACGGCTCCAACGATTTTCATAAAATTAAGTATGCAGGGGATTTCAGGGGTGATATATCGATCTAGCTAGGTTTCAATTTAAAAAAAATGGTTTTATCCATGTTTGAATGAGAAACAGCTACAATAACATTAGAATACAAAGGTAAATTTCGCCACTATATACAAGACTATTATAGCTCAGATGGGACATTGGGTGATCCGGAAAGCAGAAGACCCCGGTTCGAATCCAGATGTCCTATTAGTTTTTTTTTTGTTCAAGTTTTGTACATTCTTAAAAACCCGAGCAAGGCTCGGTCGTCCGGATATTATATATATATATTGCAACAACACTTGGTAAACGTTATTAAGCTATATTAGTTTGTAGAGAGGATATAAATCATGGGGAGAAGAACTGATAAGAAATTCCCAGCCTCAATGATATACGATATGATCATCATATTTTGATGACGTCATAATTCAAATCAAATCAATTTTTTTTTATTACATAGGTAAATCAAATTACACTTGATATATGTCATTGTTTTCATACAGCTCATTCGGAAGGCAGTTTTCCTCAGAGAACAATAAACAGGAAACGCTAAGGTTGCTCTTTTCAAAACAGATTAGGTTTTACAAGTTCATATTTTTAATGCGATTTACAAATCATTTCAATAACAATATATGCAAAGTGACACAACAAATTACTCAAACGTCAAAAACAGAAAGGCTTACACGAGTAAGTAAAAAAAAGTGAATTAATAATTATAAACACAAGAGTTATTGAGTAGATGCATCAATCCACACAAACCGTAAATAAATAAAGACATTATGCGAGCATTTTATTAAATAAAATCTAATATATTAAATTCTCATGTCGCGGTGTTTGTAGTTAAACTCCTTCGAAACGGCTTGACCGATTCTTATGAAATTTTGAGCGCATATTGGGTAGGTCTGAGAATCGGACAACATCTATTTTTCATCCCCCGAAATGTTAAGGGTGGTCCACTCCAAATTCTTTTTTTTTAATTTTTTGTAATTTTTTTTAAATTTGTTTGGTTATGAGTCAGCATTAAAAAATACATACAACTTCATATTTTCACCCATCTACGATCAACAGTTACTTTTGTATCGCGATTTTAATTTCGGCAATTGAATTTGCTGGGTCAGCTAGTATATAATAATTTTAACTTTAAGATATTTAAAAAAAGGAAATAAAACTGAATGGAAATAGTAAACTTGACGCAGACCCCCCGGTAACAAGATCATCCTGCCACCACTTTGTTAACCGATACTAAAACGTTTTTCAGTGGAGAGGCACACTGCGTCGCGCCGGCGGCTCTGGAAGTATCAACTCTGGCAGTCTCACGAACGCCATACAAACGCCGACGGTTCAGTCTCACTACCTGATGTGCAGCATGAGAGACTTCGGCCACACGGCCGGCGGTGACGAGGCGGAACTACTGCTGTGGCTTCACGACGCCAGGAGAGCGCAGCCACTCTCCGAGCGGTTCAGGGTCAGAATAGCGAGGGACGGCTTCTCCAACTACATTGATAGGTTGCATGCGAACAGTACACTTTTTGCGGTAAGTTCGAGCTCTTTTCTGTTCTCTAATCGAGACCAGCTCGTTTCCTGGGTGCTGGTAATGTTTCCTATCTAGCAACGCTGATAGTGTTTTTATTTTTATGAAAATACGGGGCGAGACGAGCAGGACGTTCAGCTGATGGTGCCGCTCAGGATTCTTGAAATACCCAAAAATTCTGAGTGGCACTCTACAATTGCGCTCGTCACCTTGAGAAATAAGATGTCAAGTCTCATTTGCCCAGTAATTTCACTAGCTACGGCGCCCTTCAGGCCGAAACACAGTAATGTTTACACATACTGCTTCACGGCAGAAATAGGCGTCGTTGTGGTACTCATAATCTAGCCGGCATCATGTGCAAAGGAGCCTCCCATTGGTAAAATTGTTAGTAATAATAATATAATAAAACATTTATTACGGACCAGAGACCTTTGTTAGTGTAATGTTTTACTTGAAAACTAATTTTAGTAGGCTTAAGTTCTATGGTTATTATATATATTGGTGTGGTGGTGGCTCTTATCTATATATATAAAAATGAATTGCTGTTCGTTAGTCTCACTAAAACTCGATAACGGCTGGACCGATTGGGCTAAATTTGGTCTTGAATTATTTGTGGAAGTCCAGAGAAGGTTTAAAAGGTGAATAAATATGAAAATGTTTGGAATTAAATAAAATCAACAATTTTGTTATTCCTTTGATGTGTCCCCCGACGTTCAGAAATCAAATTGAAAGAATTGTTTAAAATGAATAACTAATGAATCTTTGTATCTTTCTCAGGAGGTTGACAAAAACAAACTTAATTTTAGCTACCTTCAGTTAGTAGATTTACTACAATTGTTAACTATGATGGCAATACAACGTTTGATGGGTCAGCTAGTAAATATAAAAACTGTTCACAGCGTTCAGAGTTCTTGATTTGTTACAATGAACATAATATTAATGCTGGTATAATCTTTATATATATAATTCTTGTGTGCGTGTGTATGTCACTGAACTCCTCCTAGACGGCTGGACCGATTTTGATTAATTTTTTTGTGTGAGTTCAAGGGGATTCGAGGATGGTTTAGATTCACAATTGAACTACCTCCTAAACGGCTGGACCGATTTTGATGATATTTTTGTGTGTTCCAGTGAATTTGAGATTGGCGTGTGTCTTCAGGTGGACTCGAGAATGGTTTAAATTCACAATTAAACCACCACCTAAACGGCTGGACCGATTTTGATGATTTTTTTGTTTGTTTCAGTGAATTTGAGATTGGTTTAGATTCTTAATTCCGTCCATATAATATAATTCTCCTGCTCATGTGTATGTTAGTGAACTCCTCCTAACGGCTGGACCGATTTTTCACATTTAAGACGTGTGTACAGGACAACGTCTGTTGGGTCGACTAGTTAAATATAAAACTATTTGGTTGCTTCAGGATCTATCGGCGACGGATCTGTCGAGAGAACTATGGCTGGTGGCGTGGGTAATACGCGTGGGTCGTTGGTCTGGTGGCGGCAATAGTGGGAGTGGCACGGGAGAACGAAGAGGTATATTCATAGTCTTAGATCATTTTATACGTCTAGATAGACTGTGACAGCTGTGAAAACGTCGAAAAAAAATTGAGGTTGACAGTTGACCTCTATTTTGAACAATGCGCACACACTAACATAAAGTGACATACAAACCCCGAGACGTAGCTTGTCACTCTAACGTTATAAACCTGGCATGTTATCATCGGTTGTCCAACAGCAAGAGGCTCTATTTGGACGTAAAAATTATCAACGATAATAGTTTTGATTTATTAGATACATTCTTATTAGATAATTAAATAGAATACACTCAAATAGTTACTTACGAGCTCATACGTTAGTATTACCTTTTAATATAATTGAATAATAATAATATACACAAATAAAACCGAAAACAAAATTTTATGAACGATGCGGGACTCGAACTCGCGACCTCTCGCGAGCGCTCTGAGTTGAACAAAGAATACAAGATTTAATAAACGATAATATGTCACTCGATCTTCTTAGGTTCGCGAGAACGCGAGACGTCGCGGGTTCGAGTCCCGAATCGTTGATTAATTTTTTATTTTCAGTTTTATTCAAATTCAAAAACACTTTATTCATGTAGGTCACGGGAATGACACTTATGAATGTCAAAAAAAAAAAAAAAATATTGTTTCTTATTGAATTTACCGCTACTTCGTAAAGGGGTAAGCTAATGAGAAGAAGTAGCAAGAAACTCATTGCCAATCTTTTAAGTCAAGATTTACATTTTAATTGTTTTACAAATCATTTCAATTACAATATAATATGCAAAGTGACGCAACAAAAATACTCAAATGTCAAAAACTGAAAGGCTTACTCGAGTAAGTAAAAAAATAAATAATATTCGTGTAATTAATCCCAGAAGTGAGGGTTATCACTTTAAAATAATAACAAATTGTTAATAATAATATGTATTATTATATACATATATGATGGCGCACTAGGTTGACAAAGATACACCACGGTGCGGTTCAATCCTCGCCTGCCGCGTACCAATTATTAAATTATGATTCCGATTTTCAAATCCATATGTACGTTTATTTGGCAAGAAACAAATTTTTGTCGGGGCTTGAATTGCATTTTTTCCTTTTTTGGAATAAAAAAAAAATGTGTCGTTAATTCTTTGTAAAATTCACTCGTTTAAACAGAAATAAAAACAAATGTATGTAAAATAGCTAGAAACAACATTTTACTTTTTTTTTATGAAAATAAGGGAAGAAACGAGCCGGACGTTCAGCTGATGGTAATTGATACGCCAAGTCCATTACAATGCAATGCCGCTCAGGATTCTTGAAAAAACCCAAAAATTGAGCGGCACCACAATATATACTATAATCTAGCCGGCAACCTGTGCAAAGGAGCCTCCCACTGGTAAAACTTCTAACTTGTTTCCTTACTTTGAAACACAATATTTTTAATGTCATCACAACCAGGCAGATACAAAAAGATTTAGTTTTCATTAGAAGTTAGTGATAAAAAGCCAAAGATATTTTATTAAAAGTTTATACATACTTCTGTATATGCGATAAGACTTTTGCCCCGACCTAATTATTATAACTCCGTTTGTTTCCTATGCGTGATATAATTCACATCAAAACAAGTATGGAATTAATTATGAATGTCAGGTTTCAGAAATTTTATTTATCTCAAAAAGTATTACAAATTCGCTTATTTAGATAATAGGTACTTTCTACCAAAATAAAATTACTACATAAATAAATAATGGAATATAAATTAAAAACAATGACAAAGTATTTCTACTGTGTAAGTAAATATAAGTACCCACTTAAATGAGCCAACATAACATATTATTATTTTTATTTATTAAAACAAAAAATAAAATAGTCATTACTAAAACTATACAATTTAGTTATCTGTGGTTACAATAAAAATAATTTATGTCTGTTTTTAAAAGTCTTTTGCAACTTGTTTTTTTTTTTTATATCTTTAGGCAATTTTGTATAAAATTATTAATTATAAAATATAAAGTATTAATTGTTGTACAGTAAATTGGAGCGTGAACGAACCTAACGCCTAACCAACATTAGCGCCTAAATTATATTAATGGCAAAAGTGTCGATTCGCGAGATAACTCAGACCAGTAAGGTTTTCGATAGAAACTGTTCTCTATAATTATTATATCTTCCTGTCACCTTATATAAGCTAAAAACAATGTAACGAAAAGAGAATGAGAGAGAACAGAAGACGAATAAAACCATTTTTAGTTTTAGATAAGTTTTTATCTCAAATGTTATTTCAGGTCCAGTTGCAAGAAGGCCTCTGGGTGCCGGGGTGTTGCCGGTAGCTGATTTCCTTAGACAGAACGATCAACAAACAATGGAAAAGGAGTATACCTTCAAGGTAACACTGAACTAAATTATGTAATGTTACGACTTGCTGGGTTAATATTGGCCGATTTTAGCCCCCAGGGTGAGGCCCCGGTTTTCAATTAAAGTAATGGGGAGTACCTTCATTCAAGAAATCGCGTTGTAGTATTAATATTCAACATGTGAATTTGTTTATAAAATAGCAGATATTGAATCATCAAACGGCTGACGTATAACTTACCCAATATCATCTTGTATTTGATAAACATTTCCGTCATACATTACATAGAGTCATGTTTTAAGCCATATCTCAGTCTGTGTTTCCACATTTTCGTATTGAATAAATTATGTTTATAATTTCTTCAAAATCTGTTGAAGTTCAGCGAGATAAAACAACGAAGTTATGAAAATATATACACAATAATATGATGTTTTATGTGTCTTAAATAATTATAGAGTTAAGTTAAATTTTAGAAAATAAATGCTTTTATGACTTTAGGTTACGTTGTCAAACTATAACCAATTTAGGTAGGTAAGGGCAGTTTTCGTCTGGTAGCATTTTTTTACTGCTATCTCACTTATTTCTGCTACATTGCATGCATTAGTTGTGTGTTTTGAAGGAAGTGGGCCCCACTGAAAAGCTCTGAATGCATATAAGTTCAGGATGAAGAACGTAATTCGATGCTTTAGTTAGTTTAGTTAGGCTGTTTACACACTTAGCCTTTTGAATTGGGCCATTGTGCGTGTTCGTTCGTCTTCCTACTCTACGTTCCAGAAGTTTAGCAGTCTTTTACAATTTCTGCAGGCATCCGGGAGCTATGCTGGAGATCGGAAGATTTGTGCCCGTTGCTTGGCCATCCCGCATTCCATAAACACGAGTCCTGGTGTTTCTTTCGCTTCCATGCATCCTCTGTCTCTCTCTCTCTTTCTGTTACACATATGATAGATATCACCTACTATTTGCCCTACTACAGCATTTTGTCCCTTTGTAGTCTCGTCAGGTGGCGGGCGAACCTCTTTGAAGGCGCGACGAACCGACGAATTGAGAACCTCCTCCTTTTTTGAAGTCGGTTAAAAAGTGAGACAAAAAGGTAGCAAATATTAAAAAAAGACAGAATCTCTTGTTTTTTTAAGACGGTTAAACCTATCGTAGCTTTATAAAAGAAAATAGTAAATTGATAAAACTAAACAAATTACAAAGTAATTTACGACCACCCGTGTACATTGGTAGTAAACGTGAAGTTGATACAGAATTTACACCAAATTCGGACGTAATTTATGTTCCAAATATGTAACCGCAAACACGGCTATTAATATAGAGAGGGTTCTGGTGGTGTCCACCCATAGTTATTAACCGCAATGCGATGCTATCAGGTTCGTGTTATATTGTTCAACTTTTTCGTTTTATTTCAGGTTTACCAGTGTGAAGAGAAAGATTTCCATCAACTACACGACATGTTAATACGCAAGCAAACCAATAAGTGTAACATTTTGCCAGGCCAACCTAATTATGGTAAGTTCAAATGGTATGAACGTAAAATTATACTTGCAACACGCAAGTTATCGTCTGACTGCAGACATCATCTTAAAGCTTTGATGGTGTGTATATATCTCTCTACCATGCAAGAGAGGGTTAGTGAAGGTTATCTCTAACGGAGATATAGCAAGATAGAAAAGGATGAGCGAATCTATTGTTCCTGTAACCGATTTTGATTGACAAGTCGTAAACAGTCAACCATGCTTGACATTAGTTCCTTATGTTGAATATAAAAGCACTAGCTAACGCATGGATTACAAAATCAAAATTTATCATTCATTTACAAATCAAAAAATCGCGTTGATATGTAAAAAAAAACATACCGACGAAATGAGAAACTCCTCCTTTTTTGAAGTCGGTTAAAAAGTAAGAATAACAAACATTATAAATTAAGAAAACCTTTTCCAGGAATCGTAGTTGCCCTAAAGCTTCTAACAAACAGTGGCAGTATTTCGGAGGCAGTAGCTTCCGGAGCTACGGTGACGGCTAAACGTGGCTTTCCTGACGTCATCATGCCTGGTGACGTCAGAAACGACCTCTACCTGACACTGGAACGGGCAGAGTTTGAGCGGGGCGGCAAGAGTACCGCAAAGAATGTTCTAGCAACAGTTACCGTGCACGATGGAAGCGGGCAAGCCATTAATGTGAGTATTATACGATTAATATACAAATAGTAATATGACAATGAATAGGTATTTAATCACAACCTGTTTATATTTTTGAGGATATTCTAAACATCTCATCAATATCATCTCATCTCTCATCGCGACAAGTTTTCAAATTTAAGATTGTTTAAACTCAAGATTGTTGAGAGTATGCATACATGTGAAAATGGATTTCGACAAACAAATTTAGTCCCATCACCTTTGTTACGTGTCTCTTCCGGGGGTAATATGTCACAACAGCCGACCAATCACAGCGCGTCATTTCATGGGACGAGGGTATAAAAGAGCGGCTTCCGGCTCATTTGATTCAGTCTCGTGCCAGATTTTGGCAAGACAACACGTCCTGAGGATGCCTCGTGTAGAGGCGAAACACGTGTCGAATTGTTTTAAAGACAAATATTGGCGGAATTAACACTAAAGAAAACTTAAATAATTTGTATATCAATGGAGAATACCGCGTCGCGCTTCGCAGATGATATTGTACTGTTAGCCAGGAATGCTGAGGACCTACCTACAGGCTAAATTGGAGGAGCTGTATTCTGCATCTCTTAACGTAGGTCTAAAAATGAACAGCCTTAAAACAAAAATTATGAGCTGCAATGCCGAGGCTGAATATGTGACCGTGCACGGTCAACTGATCGACAGTTTTGCCGAATACGTCTATTTAGATCAAGATATAAGTCTCGACAGGAGCGGACAGGAACGTGAGATAAAGCGACGTATCCAATTGGGATGAGGGAGGGAGGCTTTCGACAAACTTTCTGATGTGTTCAAGGACAAAAGAGTGCCTTTTAAGCTCAAGCGCCGCACATTCGAACAGTGCGTCCTACCCGTAATGGTTTAGTTGGAGCCGAGACTTCGACGCTGACTCGGCAGCTCATCCACCGACTACAAGTCTCCCAAAGGACTATGGAAAGAGCGATGTCGTGAATTTTCTACGCGATCACGTCCGGAACACCGAAATCCGCAAGAGAACGGGACTAACTGACATAGCAAAAACCATCGCCTCTAGGAAGTGGAAGTGGGCGGGCCATATTTGTCGTAGGTCCGATGAAAGATGGGACAAAAAGTTGTTGGAGAGGAGACCACGAAAGGGGGTTCAGGAATGTTGGGAGACAGCCAGCAAGATGGACGGATGAATTGGTGCGAGTGGCTGGGTAGGACTGGATGCGGAAAACTCAGGACCGCACAAAGTGATCTAAAATGGAAGAGACCTTTACTCAGTATTGGGTAGATTAAGGTTGAAGAAGATTCGCTTCAATATCCTTATCGCGATATCTTGTTATCATCTATGAAATACGTATCATTATCTCTAAATCTATCTATCATTATCTCTGAATCTATCATCCCCAACATCTGGATGTGTGGCGTTCCTCTACAGTGCAATTTTTAAGGAACTATCTTCCACGTACAACCAAGCTGTGGAATGAGCTTCCTTGCGCGGTGACCAGGATGATACGACTTGGGTTTATGTCTTTCTGAAAGGCCCGCAACGCTCTTGTGTTGCAAGAGAATGTGGGCTGCGGTGATCACTTAAAATTAGGTGGTGCGTTCGCTCGTTCGCTCGTTGGCCCTTTCATAAAAAAAAGATTTATCTAGATTTTTTATGGATGTAATCACCAATCAAAGTACCTTCTTACTTTCAAATAAACAAAATCACATCGGCTCATAAAGGACTTACGTTTAAGGTTACAAACATGACAAAATTACATATCAATTAAGGAATATGAATGAAGTTGATAATATCCTAATTTATTAAAACGGTATGTGGGAAGTGTTTATGACATTTTAACATAAGTACCTACTCATAAGATCATCATGAAATTTTGTACTCACGTTTTCAAGGTTTTCTTTATGTGGTGTTCTTACCAGTGGGAGGCTCCTTTGCACAGGATGCCGGCTAGATTATGGGTACCACAACGGCGCCTATTTCTGCCGTGAAGCAGTGTGTAAACATTACTGTGTTTTGTCCGAAGGGCGCCGTAGCTAGTGAAATTACTGGGCAAATGAGTCTCATGGTGACGAGCGCAATTGTAGGGCCGCTCACAATTTTGGGTTTTTCAACAATCCTGAGCGACACTGCATTGTAATGGGTAGGGTGTATCAAGTACCATCAGCTGAACGTCCTGCTCGTCTCTCTCATTATTACTCAACAGATCATCATGAAATTTTGCACTTACGTTTTAAAGGTGTTCTTTATGTGGTATTTAACAGGATTGCGTGTGGGGCGCGAGTGGAGCGGGCGCCACGTCGTACGAGTCGCTGGTGTTGTACCACAACAACAGCCCCGCGTGGGGCGAACAGCTGAGACTCACTGTGCCGCTTGACACCTTCACACACGCTCACGTGCGCATCGAGTTCCGACACTGCTCCAGTGAGTAAATAATAATATAATCATATTTTTACACAAATTATCTTGCCCCAAACTAGGCCTAGCCTATACTATGAGTACAAGACAAAAATATCTATATATATAAAAGAGAATGTATGTTTGTATATTCCCTAATAACTCCTAAACTTTCGACTGATCTCAATGAAATCTTTTGTTTGAATAGATTCGTTGAAGCTCAAGGAAGGTTTACATATATAGTTTTACATATATAGACCCTTAATTGGGCTCCATCTATAGACTGCATGTGCTTGTCATGTCAGTCTGCTCAGAAGATTTTCCACTTTATCATAGGCAAAACAAGTTAGTCAATGATTTAAAGCTTTTTTGCAAAGATGTAATGTCATAGAAGCCAAACTTTCGTTCAGCAAAAGTAGTGCGGACTGTAATAATGGGGCTACTTTATCATTTCTTCTACTGATCAATTTCGCGTGATCTAACGGAAGTGACTTGTGGACGGCTGAAATTATATTTAGTACACAAAGTTTTCTTATTGTCAAGAGATTACAAGTCAAATAAAGTGAATCAAATGGAAATCTTAAAGGTTTGAAGTACATGACCCGCATACCTTAGTGAGTACCTACTACTACAAGGGGCATACTGAAATGATCCGGATTAAGAAAAACCACATGCACGGTATAGCTTAATTGTATTTTATTGTTTTTCGAAGTATTCTCGTTCGACTTAGTTCAACTTAATGCACTTTTCCATTAGTGTAAACCAATCGTTAAAACAGTAATTCCAGTCTGAAGTTGATATTGACAAAATGGCTGATTTGTACGCTTGCACAGCTGCTTCGGGGTCTTCAAATCGTTGACCGCGTAATAAATCTTTCATTCTAGCGAATGTAAAGAAATCGTTTGAGCTCAGGTCAGGACTGTACGGAGGATGGCCCATCAGCTCAACGTTTTCCTGCTTCAAAAAATCATTTGTGTCCGCGCCGTATGGAAGCTCGCATTTTCGTGATGTAAGATGATGTGACGTTTCGGGTTATTTTTTCGGAGTTCGGCTATCATTTCTTGCAAACAAACCGTGATATACCACTCAGCGGTAGCCGTTCTGCGATCCTGTAAGGGAATTGTCGCCTCGTCTTCGAAGACCCAAACTTCTGACTGAGGTTTTCTTTCAGGTTCGTATGAATAAATCCATGATTAGTCACATGAGACGATATTATAAACGGCATTTGACTTCCCTCCGTTGAAGCGTTGCAGAGTATTAATCGGAAATATTCTATTCCCGATCATTTCAGTGTGCCCCTCGTATTGCCCATAGTTGTCACATAAAGACTACAAATATTACGAGGCCAAATAACTTCTAAGGATAATGATGTATTTTATACATGATTCGTAATTTTAACGAGAATTAATCACATCATTCAAACGCGTGTAATTTTAACTGTGTTTTTACATTAAATATTGCGCGAAACTTACATTTTTACTATTATTTTAGTTAACCCGACGTTTCGTGACCTTTCCAGACCATGTTTTCAAGGGGGACCCGTCCCGGGTGTGACACTCGTGTCAATCAAAGAAAAAACTTGTGAACTGATGATATGCTCGACTTTGAATTGACAGAGCATAACGTGGTGACTATGTTGGCATCGTATTGAATATTAATGTCATAATGATTTTAGCTCGAGATAAGAACGAGAGGAAACTCTACGGTTTTGCGTTCGCTCGTCTCATGGAGCCGAGCGGCGCGACGCTCAGAGACGGTGCGCACGAGTTATACGTGTACAAATGTGACGACTCTAGCAAGTAAATATCTATAAATTATTGTATGTTTGTAACGCAATTATAGCTACTTTTCTCTAAATGTTATTACTAGATATGTGTAAATTAATTTTTGAAAATTGTTGTTTGTCTGACTTTTTTTTTATTAAATCTTCGAACGGCTTGCATTGCCACGTTATGAGGAGTAACTTGGACTACTTTTATTATGAGGGATGATTGAGTCTTCTGAACAGAAAAATAACTAACTAACTAAATTTTATTAATTTAAAATTTTACGTAACCGAAATGTACGATGGCTATATCTTGGGGCTGCTGATGCCGACTTTGTGTCTATGATTAAGATGTTTGTTTTGGATATAATTAATCAAATTATTAAACAGTAATTTAGGCCATTTGATGATATATGATTTAAAAAGTCCGATGCATGATCTGGTATTTTTTATGACTGAAATTTGTCTAATTAATTCTCTGTTGTTAGATTTAAAAAAATATATAGACGATATATAAGTTATATTTTTATTTAGAATTTTTAAATATCCATATTCTTATCGTCCACAGATTGACATCGGGTAGTTATCTCTCTCTGCCGTCTTGCGCGACGGATGTCGTTCGGACACCGCCAAGTAATGGTCTCGTGGCGTCATTTCCCAGAAGTACTAAAGAGAATTGTACGATAAGTACACTTTTGTGTTCTACTAAGCTTACACAAAATGGTAAGTTTTCGAACCTAACTATAATTCAACTAAATTAAGACGCCTTTTGTATAAGTATTGCTCCAGTACCCTTTCAATAGCTTCGTGAAACGTTTCCGCCAAAAAGTCCCACTAATTTTACGACAAATTCTTCAAAATCTTGCGATGTGATGTAAAATGATGCACATGTAAAATATTTTTCACTTGGCTCATTCCAGTGTTGATTACTGTTCGAATTTGCTGAAAAGGAATTTCACAACTTTACCAATTTAAGATTCGGTAACAGTAATCGCTGGTTCACCTACAAGGGTATACCTTCATGGAGATGGTTAAGTCCATGTCTCAGTCTTGGAAGATGGGGCATAAACAAAAAATGTATATAGAATTGACTAGCAACCCACTAACTACTTTAGACCGCAGCTAAATTCATGTGTTCACATCTTAATAATTTTGCTTATGAAAATGCCCATCAATTCAAAACGGAATTAATCTGCTTAGTGGAAAAACAAAATATAATCCCGCCAGTTAAAAAATAACATATGTATTACTAGAAAGTTCCATTTTCAAGTGAGTTTTAATAATTGTTCATATATTTATTATTTATCTCAGTATGCCACAACCTATCTAATCTAATCGGTGAATTTTAGTTTTAAGAGTAATTTATCTTTTTATATTAAGTATAAGTTGTTAGTGTGAGTGTTTTGTGAAATAAATGGTTTTCTTTCTTTCAATTCAATACAATTCGACAAATTCGAATAATTGTCAAAGTCAAATTCAAATAAACTTTATTCATGGCTTAGACTAAGCGCTTTTGAATCGTTATCATAAGTATTTCTTTTGAATTACTGAATCTACCATAATATGTTCGCAAACAGTAGAGCTCGGAAGAAGAACATGCAATAAACTCAACAGCCATTCCTTTCAATCAAATAGAGTATTTTACAATGGCTATAATATACATAACAAATTAGTTTGTGAGGTGCTTGTTTATTTTAAACCTTTGCTGTATTCAAACATTCATTAATTATTCTTCAGAGGACCTATTGGCATTGCTACAATGGCGGGCCCACCCAGAGAAAGTACAAGAAACACTTCTGAGAGTGCTTCGATTGGGCGACGGACTGAGCTGCGAAGAACTCATCAAATTCCTTAGAGACGTACTCGACGCACTGTTCGCTTTGTTCTCCACTGAAGATGGCAATAGGTCTGAATGAACAGAATACTTAATTATCATTTGATACTTACTTAAACAAAAAAATTTTGTAAACAATGTCTTCTTTTACATGATCACTTCTGGGATTAATATTAGAAATTAAATTTGAAACCAAAATTTAAGAACGATGCGGGATTCGAACCCGCGACCACACGGATTCCGTCCAAGCGCTCTTTACAACTGAGCTAACCGTACGAGTACGCATGGGCCGTAAATTTTGGTATATCTAGTTCAACTCTCAGGTTGTGGCTCCATTTACAGGATCTATTTAACAGTTGATAACTTGCTAACCCCAATAATTGCATATTAGGTATTTGACTGGAAATGTTGCGCTTTCAAATCTAACCAACTCTAAAAAAAATTAAGTCATTTATAAGAATTGCTGTTCGTTAGTCTCGCTAAAACTCGAGAATGGCTGGACCGATTTGGCTAATATTGGTCTTGAATTATTTGTGGAAGTCCAGGGAAGGTTTAAAAGGTGAATAAATATGAAAATGTTCGGAATTAAATAGAAACAACAATTTTGTTTTTCCTTTGATGTGTCCCCCGTCGTCCGATATTTGTTTTGTATGGACATATTTTCTATGAGAGAATTTATTGACGCACGGTTTGACAGTTCTGCTGTAAAACAATTTCATTACAACAACAGGGAGCATATTTTACGAAGTAATTCTTGATGCTATGATATATTACTGACATATTCATAAAAACCATTATTTTATTTATAATATACAGAACAACGTTTGTCGGGTCAACTAGTAAATTTATATTTATTTAGTAGGTATGTAAATAACAAATCAAGACTAATTTTCAGCTTTGCCGCCAATTTTTTTTTTCATCTGTGCCGACAGGCAAACGCATGTATGGCTATACAGCCACGTAAACGCAATTTTTACTAAGCAAAGAGACTATGGTAGCCAAGAATGACAAAAGAGATCATTGCAATGCGTTTGATTTTCTTTGTCCGAAAAATCGATACTTCGCGTGTTCTTTTTTCGTAAATAATGACAATATTTCCATGCATGTTTGAGAAAAAATATTCTGTTTTATTGTTGCAGCACGCCACATTCGGGAACTGTATTCCTCGTGCTAGTTTCCATTTGCAGCCTACTTGATGAGCCTCGATTCCAACATTTCAGACCAGTGTTAGATGTTTATATTGAGGAACATTTTTCCGCTGCGTTGGTTTATAAGTAAGATTTTCTTTTCTGTTATTTCGATTTTCGATAATGTATTCTGATGGGAGTAGTTTTTAACAACTAACACCACTTCGGAAAAGGTTTAACCGGAAGAAGTGTATAGAAACATTTTGAATTTTTAAAAAAGTGATTACTGACTTAATTTACAGTTCCATCATTTTACAAATTATTTAAATTACAATCTATGTGAACTAATGTAAATAAAATACAGAAACATCATGACCTACTTTTTTTTATGGAATAGTGTTAAGTTCTCACCACCGCCCACAATCTCTTGCAACACCAGAGGAATCACAGGAGCGTTGCCGGCCTTTAAGGAAAGTGTAAGCGCTTTTTTTTGGAGGTACCCATGTCGTATCGCCCCGGAAACACCGCACTAGGAAGTTCATTCCACAGCTTTGTAGTACGTGGACGAAAGCTCCTTGAAAACCGCACTGTGGAGGACCGCCACACATCCAGTTGGTGGGGATGATATCCTAACTTGTGGCGTGTCGTGCGAAGGTGGAATTCTTTTTTCTACTTGGTAGATAGGTAAATTTGGTACTTAGTTTTTGTATAAATATCCCTGTAAATAAATAAAGTGTGAATTCATTACTATTACTTAACTTTGGTTAAGCTTACTATTACTTCTATTTTTTTTCTCTATTAATATGCACTATCTGGGGATCATCGCCAAATATCACGTACAGATCGAGTCGAGATCGTTAGTGTCTCACCAGTCATTCTATGTATAAGATATCAATATAATAACGTAAGTAATTAAGAGCGATCTCGTCCCCACAGATAAACCTTACATGGTTTCTTGTGGGTGATCTTATATGTATTTTCTGTGTATTACTTTTTTTATTTGTGAACAATAAAGAAAAAAAGATGTAGATATCCCTAATCTAATTATATATCTAATAATTATGTTTTCAATTTTTATAGTAATTTAAATTAACTGTCTACTAAATAAGATTTCCCATATTCCAGAGGTTTGCTATCATCGGTCCAGCACTGTGCTGAGTGGGCAGCTGGTGCAGAAGGCCAGGAGCCAATAAGGAAATGTTTGCGATCGCTGGGTGCGGTATTCCGCCTGGCCGTGCGCTCGCGGTGTCTGTTCGCACGTGCCACGGGCGGTCAGTACGAGGACAGCTTCAGAAGAGACGTCCGGGCAGCACTGCACGCACTGAAAGCTTTAGCGCAACATCCGCATAGAGAACACCTGGCGCCGGCGCAAGTTTGTTTTTTTCATTTTTAAACAAATATATTTAATCTAGATTTCTAAATAATGATCGAGGGCTACTTGGAAATCTAGAGTTTCTTTAATTGACAGGTTTAATATAATTATACAAACATATAAAAATACTTTAAAAGATCATACAAATCCTGTGAGAATTTTGAATAGAATAGAATTATTTTAATTTGTTTTTTAAATATTGAAAAACTACACTATAATCATGGTGAAAATTATTATTGTAAAATTTACTCGCACGACGAACAAAACTATTTTCTACACAACAACTAGAACAAGAATTTACATGAAATAATTCATTTGAATGACATGTGCGTTTTTGAGGGCGAGGTATTTTTATGTTTATACATTGCAACAATGAGGGACAATCCATAATATTATTAATTATTTTGTACAAAATAACAGTATCAATAAAATGACGTCGTTTTTCAAGATCTTCAGTTCTATGTCTGTTTGCCGATATGTCATAATCAGTGTATATATTACCGGTTTTATAATCTAAGGTCTTCGTAAATTTCTCTTGGATCCTTTCAATTCGATCAACATGAATTTTGAAAAACGGGTTCCAAACAGAGGATGCAAATTCTAAATTACTTCTTACAAAACTATTAAACAAAATTTTATAAGATTGTGTGTTTTGAAATGGATTTCCTATTCTCAATATAAATTCTTTTTTTTTTTGTACGCTTTTTTAAGAATGTTATCAATGTGTGGTACAAAAATAAGCTTTGAATCAAGGATAACACCCAAATCTCGCACTTCAGTAGCTCTTTTTAATGGCTTACCAGAAATAGTATAAGCGAATATGATCGGGTTTATCTTGCGTGTATAAGTGATCACATGACACTTATCAGGGTTCAAGAATAGACTATTACCCTTGCAATATCCCTCGAAAGAAGTGAGATCTGCTTGTAATGAGTAGCAATCGTGCACACTCCGCACAATTTTAAAGATCTTTATGTCATCTGCGTTTATTAGCATATTAGATCCATTCACAATACTAGAAATGTCATTAACATAAAGTATAAAGAGTAACGGGCCTAAATGAGACCCCTGCGGTATACCTGAGCTAATATTTCTGTAGTTAGAAGTATAGCCAGCGAGAGCAACAGCCTGACTCCTATTATCTATGTATGATTTTATCCAGCGCAGATCAGCATGTACTCCAAGACGCCTAAGCTTTAAAATTAAAGTTTTTATGGCAAATCTTGTCAAAAGCTTTGGCAAAATCGCTGTACACTGCGTCCACCTGACAACCTTCATTCATTGCATTAAGTATAAATTCGGTGAATGTAAGCAAGTTAGGTTAGGTTCCACACTACGTCCTGTGTAAAAGCCATGTTGACATGAAGATATTATTCTGCGTACAGAAGCGGAGAGTTGCGCAGTAACAATGTTCTCCAACAACTTACCAAAATGGCACAGCTTGGAGATAGGTCTGTACTTACAAATGTCATCACTAACCTTTTGGTATAGGTGCGATCCAGGCACGTTTCCACAAGGAAGGGAATACACCTTCTTGGATAGAACTCTGATAAAGTAACGTTATTGGCAAAGCAAGACTTAAAGCCCATGAACGAATGAAAATAGGAAGAATACCATCCGGCCCTGCACCCTTATTCACGTCAACAGATTTTAAATATTTAAATACTAAATCATGTGCAATTAATTTCTACCGAATTTATTTACAAGGCGCAGGCAGGTAATTCACAATTATCTAAAAAGTTACTACTATTATGATCAGATTTTGGAAGTTGAAAAACAGAATGGAAATGATCATTAAATGCATCACAGATGTCTTTACCATCAGAAATACTTCTATTCTTATAAGTCATATTTTGGGGTATACCACTGTTTATGACGTCACACACTGAAATTTTTATAAATTCTTTTTTCCAGGAGCTTTCTTCCACGTACTACAAAGCTGTGCAATGAGCTTCCTTGAGCGGTTTTTCCGGGACGATACGACATGGGTACCTTCAAAAAAAGCGCGTACACCTTTCTTAAAGGCCGGCAACGCTCTTGTGATTCCTCTGGTGTTGCAAGAGAATGTGGGCGGCGGTGATCACTTAACACCAGGTGACCCGTACGCTCGTTTTTGCTCCTATTCCATAAAATAAATACTTTATTATTACTTTTTCATGTAGCCACATGCATACATTCATTTCGATTCGTGCAGACACAAAAAAAAAGTATTTTAAATTTATAAAACTCGCCCAAATTATTATTGCGCCCGCTAGCTGTTAAAATAATATTTTCAGTTAAGAATTAGTGTTATAATTGTGATGAAGAGTGTGATAAAGGTGGCGCTGATGACGTCCTGGGCGAGCGTGGCCAGCG
>CATIXQ010000042.1:609702-628600 GCA_949711755.1 Leptidea juvernica
CGCGGCCGGCGTGCCCGCGCCGCTCGCACGTGCGCGTCTGGCCGCGGCGCACCAGATACTGAAGGGACCGCTGGGGCAGGATGCAGGTCATTCATCAACTCATTATACATTTTTTTGCTAACGTACACGAGTACGATACTAATAAGCAGAGACGTCGCTACCTTTTATGTCTTTTATCTACACCCATGCTTTAAATCCTCTATTAAAGATTCTGAAACAGTCAGCTTTTTGCCAACATTAAAACACCCAATGTTCTAATAACCATTACATCATCCAAACGAGTGTTGTAATGTTGTACTGAATTTTATAACAACACTCCTATGTTTTTTTTTCGATCCCTTCATGCGCAAAGACTTTCAACAGACAGCCACATTCTTATAGCTCGATACGTGGTATCTGTATGAATTTCAAAAAAAGAACATTTTCGTTTACGCGCGTTCCACACTACCAGAACATCGCGCGACGTAAAAAAAGTAGGTAATTCGAATCCCCGCCATTTTTCTTCGACATTTTTATTGTTTTGTTTAAAAAAAAATTGCGATATATTTTAAATGCTGCAAAAGAACATAATATTCAAGTTAATTTTAATTATTACACTATGTAAAATGTAAATTACTAATAAAATAAATAATTCATTCATTAATACTTAGTTTATTTGTATATAATCGGTAATGGGTACCACAAGGGTCTATTCTTGGACCCTTCCTCTTCCTAATTTATATAAATGATCTACCTAACCTTGTAGAAAAAAAACACAAGGTGGTATTGTTTGCGGATGACACTTCACGTATATTCAAAGTGAAACGAAGCCAAGTTTTATATGACGAAGTAAACAATGCTCTATCTGACATCGTGTACTGGTTTACCGCCAATAACTTATTGTTAAATAGTCCTCAAACCAAATATATTAAATTCACCGCGCCAAATGTCAAAAATGTAGATGCGAATATTTTATTAAATGGAGAGGTGGTAAAACCAGTGGAATCTGCTGTATTTCTTGGCATTACTCTTGATTCCAAATTGCAGTGGGGCCCCCATATTGAAGGATAGGCGAGTAGGCTTAGTTCTGCAGTATATGCGGTTAAGAAAATTAGACGGTTAACTGACATAGATACGGCGAGATTAGTATACTTTCGTTATATTCATAGTATTATGTCGCTTATATTATATTAATGAATCGCTCATATTTTGTAAACAAAGCAATAAAAATATCTAAGAAAAATGGCGGGGATTCGAATAACTTACTTTTTTTTACGGCGTGCGACGTTCTGGTAGTGTGGAACGCGCGTAAACGGAAATGTTCTTTTTTTGAAATTCATACAGACACCACGCATCGAGCTATAAGAATGTGGCTGTCTGTTAAAACTTTTTGAGAATGAAGGGATTGAAAAAAAAATAGGAGTGTTGTTATGAAATTCAGTACAACATTACAACACTCGTTTGGATGATGTAATGGTTATTAGAATATTGGGTGTTTTAATGTTGGCAATAATCTAACTGTTTCAGAATCTTTAATAGAGGATTTAAAGCATGGGTGTAGATAAAGTCTTGCAGATGCAACTCTTGATAATTAGGTATTAAAACACTCATGTGATACTATTATCACACTCGGCTTCGCCTCGTGATGAATCCACATTTGTGTTTTAATACCTTTATTACACAACAGTAGCATAAATAACTATTACCGCATTTATCACGGGGAATCTTCCAAAGAGCTGTTTAACCTGAATCTAGCCGCCGAAATCGACGTTCGCACGACGCGACTGGCTAAAAACTAGGATATCATCCTCACTGTCTGGATGCGTGGCGTTCCTCTACGGTGCGGTTCAAGCAACTATATTCCACGCACAACTAAACTATGGGATTTGCTTCCTTGTGCGGAGTTTCAAGGATGATACGACACCGTACCTTTAAAAATGCGCGTAAAATATTGGGGAATAATCCTCACAAATTTCCTAACATTTATAAATGCACATCATTTATAATAGTTAGGAAAATAAGTGTATTATTAATATAAAATGCAACGATAAAAGTGAAAACATAATATGATCAATTATCATAAGTGATCAAGAATCATTTAAAATATTTATTATGATTAAAATTGTTTATAAATCACTCTGCTAAATGTGCTCCCTTCGAGTGCGATGTTTCATAGCCGGCTTATCGATCCAAGCCAACATACCCGAATTAAAGTTTCATGAACCGTGACGAAAAGATAGCGAAGGCGTATCGACCTCGGTCTTATTAAATACCCACAAAATAAAGTGCTCAGCGCACCTTCGGTGTTTTCACTTGTACACTTATCTTCTTCACTTTTCTTTTTATACATGTTCGCCGGTTCCGGATGCTTTTGACCTTTCTTTTTTATCATGACGTCCCCAATTTGGTCGACGAATGTCCTCCGAGGCCTCCCGCGACCGACTTGGCAACACACATTTGCCATATATATTTGATTCGTCATACTTTCTTCACTCATTCGCTCCACGTATCCAAACCAATTCAGCAATTCCTTTCTCAATCCTTTTCACATATTCTTTCAGAACAACTCGCTCCCATTACCGAATTATAATATCCAATATGTTGTTACGTCGCAGAGGCCCGCAACATAGTACTCACCACGGCGTGCCACCACCTGCGCGCGCACCTGGCGCGGCGGGACGAGTTGCCGCAGTGCGCGGACATGATCGGCGAGCTGGTGACTCTGCTGTGGCGCAAGGACGAGCCCGACTCGCCGCTCGATGACGACCAACTGGACCCCGACGTCGACGTGCTCTGTTTGAACACGCTCGACGTGCTCGTCGAGACTGTCTTGCATTTGATTGGTGGAAATTCACCCGTACTTGTGAGTTGCTGCTAGGGATGTGAGATTAATGGAAAAGAATCGCTTAACGGCCGTTTTCAATAACCTATCTACCATTAATTTAACTTACTAGTAGTAGACAAATCTATCCTTTTACGCTTACTTACATTTCAATAATCTATCTACATAAAGCATTGGACTAAAACTATATTGGACTTTACTATTTTTTTTTTATAACTGGCTCCGTCGAGTAAATGTCGACGATTTGGCCAACGTCAAGGTGGAGAGATTTTTTAATTTAATTTAGCTGATTGAAGTATATAAAGAGCTGATTTAAAAGGAAATGATCGGTTGATATAGCTGTGGTTTTTTTGTGAACTGAAGAATAAGCAACAAGAGTTAGTACGGTTAGTAATAAACATAACAATACCATAACCATAACACAACAATATTAACTACCTTGTTAGTATCTAATCTAAGTTTAAGGGAGAAATGTGTGTATGTAAGTGGGAATATGTGCCTAATAGAAGCGTAGAAAGTATGGAGGATAGAAATTACAATTTAATATTATTGCGGGAGATAAATTTGTAAAGAATCTTTATGAAAGGGGAATGGCATAAAGTAAGAAGAAAAGGGATATTCATGGGGCGAGGGATATCCTTCGGTAGAAGGTCATATAAAGGAATTGACAATTTAGGGCAATAGAAAAAAATACGTTCAAAAGTACCTTCCTCAAGGCCACATTCACATATAGAATGGTCCCTTACCCGGATCTTGGCCAAAAATACTGGGGAACGGACAAATCCCAGGCGAAGTCGTATGATGACAGAAGTGAAAAGTTTATTTTATTTTTTTTGAGGAAAGAACCAGGGCTTAGAGGGGATAAAGGGTTGGATAGAACCATAGAATTTACCTTTATTTTGTTTTGTGATTTGCCATAAAGCATTCCATGAATCAGCCAGATAGTGTTTAGACATCATAGCGCGTAGGAATCTCATCTCGAGGAAAACAGTAATCTATCCTTTTACGCTTACTTACATGTCAATAATCTATCTACATAAAGCATTGGACTAAAACTATATTGGACTTTACTATGGATAGAAAAGATCTTGACATTAAACGGTGACAGCACGGCATCCGTAATAAGAGAGTTATTGAAAACGGCCGTAAGTAAAAATCGATTGTTCTGTATTCAAAATTAATCGATTTGTCAAAAATCGATTTCAATGACAATAAAAAATCGATATTTGCCATTAATATCGATTTTTTTATATTATTTAAAAGTGCATGCTTTTTATATTCCAATAATAATCCTAAGAGATTCATGTTAACAATTTATCAGATTATTAATCAAATAAAATTGAATGAATAAAAAAATAAACCAATTCAAAACTAAAAATCAAAGGCAAACTTCCCTTAAAATTTCAAGGTAAGGAATTAGGAAACCAAATAGCACTATAGATTTAAACACGTAATTTATAAAATCGATTTACTTGCTTGAATTATCTTCTATTAAGAATATTACCAAAATAGAACTATCTATTTAAAACTTCAATAGCCGCATCAAAGCAAAGCACATTTTAACTCGCAAGATCGGCCAATATTTTAAGCTGAGATAAAGATGACTATCTCGCTCACACACGGTGGCTTGTATTCAGGGCATTGATTCCAGTCATAATATTTCGTTCTTATCTTTTGAAAATGTTATCTATATCTATCTATAACCTATACGTTTGTATAACGGGTTAGCATAAAGAATTAAAGCAGGATTGCTCTGACCTGACGTTGGCCCTATTGTGTTTTCATTTATTCAATTGGCATAACTAGAGTGAACAACGCCGAGATTAGCGTTTTAAATTTAATTTTGATTTGAATGTTAGTACAAGAGTGATGTTGAAACATTATAGTTAATTATTATTGTATTGCTTGTGTAAGTTTATTAAAGAAAGTTGAATCCTTTCTAATTATTTTATATTAATTGGAAATGGAGATAGTAGTGCCATGTGATGATTTACAAAAAGATTAAATTTTTTAAACTTTGCTCAGAAATAACAGCTCATTTTTTCTCAAAAACTCACACCTGTGTATTTCTCAGAATAGTAAATCACATAAAAGACAATTTAATAGATCAGTGGTAATTAATTAAGCGAATCCATACATATCTCAGAAATGCACAGGATCAAGTACGTCATAGTTATTAAAAAAAATTGTTGGTAGATTAGAATTAGAATTAAAACGTTCACCATCATTTTAATCTAACGTAATTAACGCATTTCATAAGAAATATGGACGATTTGAACTACAATATGAGTATTTATTTTATATTAAGTATGTAAATTTTCTCTGTATCTTCCGGCTTGTCCACCTAGAATTATTTCTGTACCTTAATAAAATAATTTATTAATGCTCGTAAACCTATCGGAAACTAGAAAATTAGCGTAAATACATAGTACAATCAGCCATATTGCCGCCTCTGGAGCGTTTGAAAAATAAAAATCTCCATCTTTGCATTGGTCAGTTTTGACGTGCCGTTTGAACGTGACAGTCGCGCTGTCACGCGGTGTACCATTTGCCCTTTGCCTTATATTTAGAATAATGCCTAATAATAAGGTTAATTTATTATTATTATTATTTTTTAATGAAAGTGGACGAAGCGAAACAAGTATGTAAGGATCGTAGCAAGTGGAAAGAAGTGGTCTCTGCCTACCCCTACGGGAAAGAGGCGTGATTTTATGTATGCATGTAATTTATTAAAACTCGAAAGTGGATCGCATGTAACAGACATATTAACTTGTCCTTACTTGTCTTGTGCGGCAAATTTTATAGTTACTAGCTGGTATTGTAGTTATTACGGTAAATTCCCTTTATGTATTTTTTATTTTCAGGGTTCCATGGTTGCTGGGCTCCTGGGTGTTATGGAACTGTTGAAGGGGGCTCATTATCAACGGCTGTGGAGTCATTTAGCACCGCATCCCCACGACAGGAAACCATTGAAAGACTTCCTTATGAGGGCATTCCTGGTCTTCAGGCACCTTATAGAACAAGACGTGAGTATTGTCTTTGGTTGTTTTAATGAAATTTAATTTATTTTTCTTATGAAATATTTAAATATTGGGGTTAGCAATGCATTATTGTTAATAATTCCACTTGAAAATAACAATATAAGCTTAATATTATTATTTCAAACTTCAGATACATGCACTGTAACAATATGCTATGCTTTGCACATTGCACTTCTTCAAGTGAATGTTTCGATGACAACGATTAGTTCACAATATTATATATTATGTTAAAAATGCTGAAGCAGTAATTAATATAAAGAATGGCATTGAATTTCTTCCAACTTCTCATTACTGCTGAACCTGTCCAAATTAGTTGTAAATGGTAACATTTGTAACTTGGACCTATATGAAAAGTACCTCATGCGAAACCCTTCAAAGTCAAATAAATTTTATAAAATTTGGCTTAATTTAAGTGCTTTTGAATCGTGACTTGAAATATTTCATTTAAATTGCTGAATTACCATATGCTCGGAAAAGGTGAGCACGTGAGAAGAAAATACAACAAACTCAACAGCCACTTTTTTCGGTCAATAGAATATTTTACAATGGCTGTAAAATACATAGTAAATTGTAAACACGATTCGAATCAAATATTTCATATAAGTAATAAATAATAAACTGTATAAATATAAACTATCGTAAATTGGATGCATCAACCTTTAGATCTTGAATTTATTTTTTGTGCAAGGATGCTTCGTGAACATGATGATCCAGATTACTGTCATAATTAGTAATCGCATCCAACAAAAACAATGATTTATGACAGGTCGAACTGGTACCACAATCAGCACCCGTTCACGAGTTGACACATAGACCAGCCATTGTTTCCTTCGCACATATTTGAGGCAGAGGCCGTCGTGTGCTGAGTTGGGATGCACATGTGCACCCCAACACCCAACTCATGACGTTTTATTAATATTTAGTTAGGTAATGTGTCTATTAATAGTGAAAGTCTATGCAGGTATTTCCAGGAGATTGGATGGTGCTTCGCGTGCAGAGCTGTAAAGTTCTACTGTCAGCGTTACAGGACTTGGCGAAACCTCTTCTAGAAAGGTTTTTGGGTGATGAACCGCCGCAGTTTGATTCGCAGGTACGTACTCGTGTTGTAAAAATATTAAAAAAACTATTGGTATTATTGTCACACTAAGGAGGGAAGATAATTGCAAAGTCGAATAATTTGTGTTATAAATTGAGGAAATTTAGTATTTTTTTTAATATTATGGGCCTGCTTTGTAAGCAATGATTTAAAATCGCATTATGTATGAAAATTGAGTTAGTTCAATTATCTTTTCGGATTTTCTTACATACTTAACAGGGTTACAAATAATATTTTGAGTTCATAATATATGTTGTTCATATTTCTATGTCTACCATGGACTGTAATATAAAAACTTACAGCTTTTGTAGAATACTAGCTTTTTTTCCGCGATTTCGTCCGCGTGTAAAACTGCTCTCTCGGGAACTATTAAGTCAGGGATTCGTTCTACGTCACCCCGGGAACCTTAGGAAAGGTATCCATTACAATATGCATTGCATAAGTAATATGATGATGATAATTTTTTGCAACGGCTATCTTCCTCGGATTTCAATAATAATCCCAAATTCGATGTTTACTATACTGAAACCATTTCATTGTAAACAGTATCCATTTGTTAAAATCATATTTTTGCCTGGCGGCCATCTTGGACTTCAAAAACTTAGATAATTTCTACGCCTAGATAGAGCCTCTTGTTGCTAGACAACCGATGATAACAGGCCAGATTTATTACTTCAGTGTGCGTGACAAGCCTACGTCTTACACTCGCGATTTGTATATCACCTTGAGTTAGTGTAGGTAAGTACATTGCCAAAAAGAGGTTACCTGTCAACCTCAATTTTTGTCGACGTTTTCACAGTCTAAGTTCAAAAATATGCTAAAATCGTTATCTTCTACATCAAAAACCTTTGAAACGATGTCTTCTGGGAATCCCCCAAATGATTGATTTTCCTTCCGTAGTAAGTATGATGGAACTTCTGGCATTTAACAGTCTGATTCCCGCGTAAATTTAAATCCATGCGGGCATAGTTGTGGTCGTTCCTACAGACGCAGTAGAATAGTTTGTACAGGTTGGGCTATAAATTTTTGCACATTTGAAACATGAATAGAAATTAAGGTCCAGCTGCAAAATTCAGAGTAGTCCTTGATAAACCCGCCGAACGCTTACGCGTAGATGATTCTGGATCGTTCCTTACAGAAATTTCAACCTTCCGAACGTTCTAATCGCTTCTTCTCGAACGTGGCCGCCCTGTTTGTCTAATATTCGTTGTTGATCCTGTTTGCTCGCACTTCTTCACCCAATTTTGACAAAATTAACACTTGGACATTCATTTACACGACGTAATTCGTATTCAATTCCAAATAGGCGTCGTACAGTAACGTAGGAATAGTTATTTTTGTAAAATTGTTTTACACAAAAAGCACGCTACTGTCCCGTGAATCGCTCCATCGTGACTAAAAGTGCATAAAGCGACGCACAATTATTCCCTGCTATCCGTGCGCCCCTCCCTCTAACGGTTTTTGAGAAACCAAGCGTTGCTATTTGCAAAAATTGATGGCTCGCCCTTTATCATATTTAAATATGAATTTGGCATGTACATGTAGTTATGGTCGGGCTACATGGAGCTGGGCGTGGCCTTGGTGACTTGCAGCGCGCTCCAGAGCGAGCGGTGGACCGGCAAGGGACCGGACCGCAGTTCCATGAGGGCGGCGGCTGGCCTGCAAGTACTCGCCGTATGGAGCAGGCTCGGTATTGGACTTGTTTATTGAAATAAGTTTTTACTGTCAATATCTGCCCAAGGGAGAGACTAATTGATCTGCGTGGTAACATCGATCGATCAAGCGATCACTTTGGACGTTATGTAAGCACGTGGCTTCAATGTGTATCTTGTACCGCATTTTGTTATGGAAAAGGGTGACAAACGAGCGTACGGGTCACCTGGTGTTAAGTGATCACCGCCGCCCACATTCTCTTGCAACTCCAGATAAACCACAAGAGCGTTGCCGGCCTTTACAGAAGGTTTACGTGCTTTTTTTGAAAGTACCCATATCGTGTCGTCCTGAAAACACCGCACAAGCAAGCTCATTCATTAGTTTTGTAGTATTTGGAAGAAAATTTCTTGAAAACCGATAACCTAATTTGTGGCGTATCGTGCGAATATGGCATTCGGTGGCAGGAATCAGGTGAAACAGTTCTTCGGAACACTTCCCATCATGAATAGTAGTAATATAATATATAAATGCATCAGAAGACACATAATGAAGTGACGTCCCTACGCAACGCAAAGTGATCCAGCCGTTCACAGAGCACTGGATTTACACAGACCATTTATCACGGAGAGGGATGCGAAGAGCTGTTTGAAAATTAAGCGGGAAAATATACATCGATAATCTTTATACGGTTTAAGTGTATGTAACATTGTAATTACTGATTGACATGTAACAGTGTATATTACTGACGCCAAATTCAAACATCCACTACAAGCTATAAACTTCAATGAACTATCTTCCACATACTGTGGAATGAGTAACCTTGCGATATGTTTTCCAGGGCGATGATTAACCCAAACGGAAACAGAAGTACAAATGCATTGCTACACTCGAGGTCGAGTTCTATTATTAAGACTTAATTTCAATTAAAGCGGACAAACAGACAAGCGCCTTGTCTTTTTTTACGACAATAAGGGACGATAAGCACGTTCAGCTGATGGTTATTGATACGCCCTGCCAATTACAGTGAAATGCCGGTTAGGATTCTTGAAAAACCCAAAAATTGCGCTTGTCACCTTGAGACATAAGATTTTAAGACTCGTTTGCCCAGTAATTTCACTAGCTACGGCGTCTTTCAGACCGAAAAACATTACTGCTTCACGGCAGAAATAGGTGCCGTTGTACGTTACCCATAACCTAGCAGGCATCCTGTGCAAAGAAGCCTCCCACTGGCCTGATTTTATGTGAAAAACTATTTTTAATAGGTGGTAATTTTTGACGTTAAATAAGCGATTTTAAATCCTATTTAGAACAAAAATATTTGAATCTGTACTTACCAACAATAGTTGTGTTTTTGTGTGAGTGTTTGTAATGGCTAATAAAGTTTTTCTATTTCTAATTTGAATTCCGTTTCGTTAGGTGCCGCGCAACTTCAGCTAATAGGTGCTGCAGTAGGTGCCTTACTAGAGATAACTCTGGTGGGTGAGTTGCGTCGCGCGGCGTTGAGTGCTCTCGTGGCGCTAATGGCCGCTGAACGTGCAGCCACGGGCTCTGCGAGACGCACGGAGGCTGCACTCGTCGACAAACTCGACTCGCTCGTCGCCGACAACAAAGCCGACGATCATTACCGAAGACTCTTCGACACAGTGTGAGTTACATATTTACCCAGGCGCTATTACTTGAGACTGAATAAAGTCAATTCATATCAAGAAAATTTATTGAAGTAGACTTTACTTTGCGGAAATCCATAATTATCAAAATGTTTAAAGACAAATATTGGCGTTTCGCCTCTACACGAGGCAACCGAGGCCAAACTCTGGCACGAGACTGACAAGTCAACAGAGTTGGGCGAGTTAACATGAAAAGGCATTTATTTTCTCAAAATTGATTCCTTTAGAATTCTTGTGTCTATATGTCATTTTTAATATACTAGATACTACTACCGCTTAGGAGACAGATGGCGCTCTGAGAGAGAAGAAGCAGCGCAAGAAACTCTTCCAGCATTCTTTTTTTGCGCTCTTTTTAATAATACATACAATATTTTACTGGGACTTGCCCAGGCTATCCGATCACTTAGATATTCAGCTGTGGAGTAGTAGAATTTACGATTTATTATTTATAGATAATGCTTGAACAGTGCCTGGGACTTTATTATAAAAGTGTATGCATTTACTCTTAGAAGTTATTATGTATCTTATGAAGCCTACTAGAATTACCTAGTTACAAGAAATCCCTTGTTTCTAGTGTTATAATAATGAAAAACACCATTAAGAGCAAAAAGGTGACGACATTTGTGAACGTATATTAAAATTTTCATAAATGTACTGACAATGAACAGTCATAATATTTAATATTATATTATATTATTACTTGAGACTGAATCAAATCAATTCCAATCAAATCAAAATCACTTTATTCATGTAGGTATGCCAAGGAAATGGCACTTATGAACCTCAAAAGTTTTCTTTTCTTTTTATATTTACCGCCACTTCGGAAAGGATTCCGCTAACGTGTACAATATGTACAATACATAGTATTTCTGAGGCGTTCGTGAGTTTGTGTACTTTGTATTTGAATTAGCAAGAAAGTTATTGCAACTCCTTTATCAACAAACATTTAATGTTTCTTACACTTGAGACTGAATCAAATCAATTAAAATCAAATCAAAATACCTTTATTCACGTAGGTATGTCAAGGAAATGGCACTTATGAACGTCAAAAGTTTTCTTTTCTTTTTATATATAAATATGGCGGTAATGCCCCTTCGGAAAGGGTTCCGGTGACGTGTAATACATAGTTTTTCTGAGGCGTTCGTGAGACGTTTTGTGTACTTTGTATTTCCATACTTCCATTTCTGTGATCTTGTAGGTACCGCTTTGAAATAGTAATATGTAGGTACTTAAATTTGAATTAGCAATAAAGTTATTGCAACTCCTTTATATAAACAAACATTTAATATTTCAGCAATTATGCTTAGTCTGGCCATAAATGCAATTAAAAATAAACTAAATATTACATTTGAATTTGGAATCTGTCATTTTTATATAATTTGGCGCCAATGCATTGTACAATATTTTGCGATATTTAAATGGAGTGGGGTGATACAAAGAACTGAATCGCTGTGATTGCATTATACAAAGTAGGTATGGAGCCCAATGCAATTTTTAAAACTCTCCATACGCTTGGTATTAATTATGAAAAACGCGGACAAAGCAGTAAGGGAAAGAATTCGAAGAAATCCTGTCCGAAAGCAAAAGATTTTATCTCGGGAGATGAAGATTACACCTAGAACCATGTCGCGTATTTAAAAATGACTTAATACTTGCAGCCTATAAGAAACGTCCTGGTTATTTCTTAACTGATAATTTAAAAAAGAATAGAGTGGTAAAATCGAAACAACTACTGAAGCGGTACGCAAAGGGAAGGAAGAAGTTACAGAATTTTTTTGTTTACGGGTGAGATTTTTACAATTGAGCAACATTTTAACAAACAAAATAACCTTATTTATGCCCATAAATAATCCATGTATCATATTGTCTTGATTATTTATTTCGCTGCGATGAAAACGGATTTATACAATATTCTTGATAGTATGAACATTGATGAGTCAAAAGTAAAATTATTTTTCTAATCTATTGAATTATGTACATAAATCTGAGAACTAATTTTTTATTTCTATGCCTACATGCAATTCAGGGAACATTTAAGTTCAGTGTAAGTATTGTTTAGATTTCGCGGAAAATTATTCTAAATTTAATACTTTTTCTATGTTATTACAAAAAAGTTAAAAATATGTTAAACACTTTTTTTTAAATAGTTCTACTATAAAGCTGTGTCTTTCTGTTGTTCAGCGTTCAACAAACTTTAGACATTGCTTATGTTAAAACACGAATCGAAGCTTGTCTAAGGTGTGTCTAACTGATGTACACTTCAGTTTAAGTTGTGTTTAACGAAGTTTTAGTAAACACAAGCTAAACACTGTTTTGTAATAGTAATAGCTTAGATAATTTATACGTCTGGATAGAGTCTCTTGCTGTTAGACAACCGATAAAAACAGGCCAGGAATATTAGTTTAGTGTGCGTGACAAGCTTCACAGCTGTCATAGTCTATCTAGATGTATAAGTGATCTAAGAGAAAAAGACAACTTCATTTAAGCCGTCGTTATTGTTAGGTCACTAATGTTGTTATAGTTGGGTCACTATTTAACAAAATACGTGCCTAAGCCATGTTTAAGTTATGTTTTTGTAATAACGCCGCATGTCTTTATCTTATCATTGTCACTACAGAATTACTTGACAGGGACAAGTAATTTTATTTACATTGCGTTAATAATAAGGCAGTTAAAGACATTTTCATATTATGCTGAATATTTATAATCATGTGTAAGATTTTGATTTTATTGCCTAAATACAGGATGGACCAAAAGTCCGTTTATAATTGGAACGATGATTAAAAAAAAACTAATTACAGTAGATCAAAATTATTTATTGTTTTCGATAGTAAACAAAAGGGGAATTTATTTCTTAAAAATATCACATCATCCATATGCAATCCTTCATTTTTCTGGCATTGCTGCAATTTAGAGCGGAAATTTTCGATGACAGCTTTACATGTTTCTGTTGAGATGTTTTGGATTTCTGTGCGAATACGATCCTTTAATTCGTCAAGAGTTACTGGGTTGGTTGGCTGGAATGCAGGGGTTTTTGCTCACCATGACATAGTGTCAATCCAATAACGACAATTTTGTCTATTAACATGCCCATTTAGGTGGAAGTGTGCCTTGTTGAGAAAAAAATGTTTGTTAAACTGGTGAATCGCTCTACCATTTCGTTCGCAAACTGCAACCTAGTGGCATGGTCCTGAGGCCTTAATTCCTGGAGGTCTATTACGAAAATCGAAATACGTAGTTTCGGTCCGAAACGAAAGAACGCCGAACTTCGATTTAAATCCTATTACCAAAGTACTTCGGATCCGAATAGTGCGGACGTAATTCGTTTCGGAACCATAGACATAAAAAAATTACACAAAGATGATATTAATGTACATACTTATATTACCGATAAATCGTGTGAAAACCGATAATAAATTAAAAAAATTAAAAATAAGTTTTTCGTTATGTTAACATGTATTTAAATAGTGGAATTGCCTTATATTACGTTTAAATTATCTATTTAAGAAAAAAACTATTTTCCTGCAAGAAAATATGCTATTCTTATTAAATTTGACATTACATGTATTACATTATATTTTAATTTAATCTGTGGTAGTGTCGCGGTTATTTGGTTTAAAATTTTTCAGTAGTAATATAAAAGTTTTAAGCAAGTAAGTTTTATTTAATTATTAATATTAAACTAAAAATATCTACTTATAGATCTTAGAAACATAATTTTTAAACTATTTTTTACAGTTTAAATAAAATGTCTGCCACGGGTACTCAAATCGAAACCCTTATGGATTTCATGATAAAAAATCCAGATTTAGCCCGTGGCCTTATACATAGCGTAGAGGGTCGTGTTCAATCAAAAAGATTGTGGGATAATATCACAAGCCATTTAAATAGCCTTGGAGGTGCTGTAAAAACTGTGCAGCAGTGGAAGAAGGTAATAAACGATTTAAAATATTAAGTTAAATTAACTTATAATCACTAACAATATGTGTAACTGTTTTAATTTATGAACATTTCGCTTTTATTTACTCATTATATTTGCATTTGCATGATTATTGCATGTTCGTGCTAAGGTGTGGGCTGATAAAAAATACTTGGCCAAAAAAGCCAATGCAGCAGCGCTTCGATCTGCCACTGGCACTGGTGGTGGGCCACCAACAGCTGGCATATTATCCCAGAACGATTTAAAGGTCATCGCTGTAATGGGACATGGTTTTGGTGAGCCAAATATACCAGGTTGCAATGTGCCAGCTTTTCCTGAGGTAATGCTTGTTATTTATGATTTGCACAGATATATACTATATTATGTTTATATACCTATATATATATGCTAATAACTCCCTCCTCTTTAAGCAGTACATGGAAACAACCATTGGGCTCAAAGTATGTGTTACTAACCATACTAACATAGTATAAAAAATGAGTAATTAATATACTAAGAAATATAATATACATACCAACCTACTTATATCTGAGATAAAGGATTATCAATATTATATGTTTTATAAGTGTTATTCATATGGTTATTTGTGTATGACTATTTATGATATAATGCTTAATCAATTGTATATTTTTCATTTCCACTTGCAGCCTTTAGAACAGCCTACACCAATGACAATTACTGAAACCATATCAAACACCTCTACTAACAAAGAGACCCTTGAAGCTACTCCTGATATTGATTCAGAAGTACACAATATTCAAGGTAATAAAAAGGTATAGACAAAAAAACAAGCACTATTCATATGTAGTTAAGTTATTTATTTTCTACCAAAATTTTACAGCATCAAGGCGGCCACGCAGACGTGTACGTGTGTCACAGCCCGACATCAAGCAACAAATCCTTCGCCTTGAAGTAGATAAAAAGGATATCCTAGCAGGCATCCTGGAGGAATTAAAAGAATTGAATAATAATTTGAAAAATATATTTGAAAAACTTTAGTCCCTTTTTTATTTAAATATATATATGTACAAAAACCTCTGTCTTTATCTGCAACAAAAGAAATAATATTATTTGTATTTACATGATTAAACACAAATTTTTATGATTTCTTAGAATACAATTTGTTGAATATTGGCCAGAGTAGTCTTCATCTCAACTTCTTATATTATCACTTACAGGCAGATTGCAATTATAGTTAAATCTAGTGGAAAACTACTTGATTACCTTAAATTTCTGTTGAGTAATTGTATTAGCTCATTTCGTGTGCGCTGCCCCTGCTCTAATGGTGGCCCAGTAACATGTTGATTCACCCTTCTTTGCCTTTCCGCTTCTACATGAAGTTCGTCCTGTGTTAATTCTACAGGATCTAACCCCGACTGAACACACATGTTATGTAAAACACAACATGCGATTGTTATCTTTGCGGCCATTTCTGGCTTGTAATGGAGTTGCCGCGCTGCCAAAAGACATCTCCATCGACCTTTTAGTTGCCCAAAAGTGCGCTCTATAGTGGATCTTACTCTTTTATGTTTGGCATTATAGTGTCCTTCTAGAGAGTCATCTGGAGCTCCATCAATTGGGGTCATCAGATATCTCCTTAGAGGATAGCCGGAGTCACCTACAATAATTCATTTATTAATTTATTTATTTACCACACATAGCAACTATCATTAGAGGTATTACTTAATGTGACAGTAACAAACAAACAAGAATAACAAACGCAGCAAACAAATCAATCTAAAACTAATCATACAATCAAACATAACATTACATCTATATTTTAATTAACGACACATAAAAATGAAGTATGTAAACATGAAATATTCTAATTTTGTATGTTAACAATGTTAAGAAACAATAATATTAATGAAAATTTAATAATAATTTTTCTACGAACCAAGTAGTATAGCGGTCTCATCTGTGGTATTAGTGAGACTCTCCAGGTGGTCACAAATTTCACTATTCTGCCAAATAAATGAGTCATGAGTAGCTCCACCATATGAGGCATCTAAACTAATTATATTGCAATTTGCATCACATATCTAAAATGGATTACAAATAATAAATATATTATTGTAAAATGTATAAAAAAATATTGTATGTTATGCTAGACAGCTCACCACTTGACAATTAATGGAGTGAAAATGTTTTCTATTAAAAAAACGCTCTTCATTTTCTTGTGGCCTCACAATAGCTATATGAGTACAGTCAATGCACCCACATATGCCAGGAAACCTATATTTTTCATAAAAACTGAAATCAAAAATGCAATTTTACTAATGAAATTTCATTTAAAAATATAATAAATCCTCAAACACATCACTCTTATCATTGTGGGAGAATCATATTTTAATTGTCAAATTATTTATAAGTAAAACAATACCTTTCTTTTATAAAATTTCGTTCCTGTCTGTTTTGGGGAAATTTAATATATGTCCTTAATATGGATGAACTATTAAGTGCCTCGGTTACTTGTTTGAGGCACTTTGACACAGTTGGCTGTGCCATAGGGCCATCCATATTTAGTCCCACTGCTCCCTGATAGCTCCCTCTCCCATAAAATGCAAGGGCAGTAAGGATCTGTAAGTATAAATTGTTGTTGGTTGGAATATTGACACAGAAATATTATGACCTGTGGACAATTTTCAATAGAAAAGCTTTTAAACAAAATGGAATCAGAAGAAAAAGTTTTGTTGTTGATAGAAGAAGCAATTTTGATGAAAATGTAAAAGCAAAGATTTTTAATAGTTTCAATTTGAATTATATTGTTTTTATAGATGTTTATCTTTTAAATAAAAATGAATATGTGATTATTGTATTGTGATTAAATGGGCCTTAGAAATTTTGACAATTTAAATAGTAGAATCGTGTAGAAAGTATTTGATATTTATTTGTACCCAAAAATAAAGGAAAAACTAAGAGGTATGTAGATTAAAATGTTTATAATATAAAAAAATAACATAACAGTGGCTGTTAGACAATACCTACCAATATATTAATCTTTTACAATTAGGATTTAACTAACGAGTTCCTATATATCCAATATAATAATATAACTTACCTTGATTGAGGGATCAATCCCTCTCGTATTTTTATTAGGAGGCATTAGTGGTATGATCTCTTCACACAGTTTTTCATATAAACTACGATTAAGGCGATAATTTAAAACAAATTGCCCATCGGGAATTTGTTTATTAAATAAATATTGCCGAAGACGACGTCGCTCTCTTGCTCTTTCAAGGTTTTCTTCGTTTAAAAAGACCTCTTCGTATATTAATAAACGTGCCATTTTATAGTAAAATAAATATATTTTATCTAAAACGAAACCTATATGTCTGTCGTAAAAAGTGACGTTGTTGTTACGATCATAACAATGTCCAACAACGAAAACGTAAATGTCAAGTGAATTTGGAAATAAGGTAAACGAAAGACAAAATGTCTAATCACGAACTTCGTTTCGATCATCGGATTCGAAACACTTTCGTAATAGGAAAATGTACGATCCGTCAACCGAAACTTCGTATTTCGATTTTCGTAATAGGGCTCCTGCACCATTTGGATTTTATAGAAATGTAGACTTAAATCTTTCTTGAAAATGCGGTTTAATACATCATTATCTTGGCACGTTAAGGACACCATACCGCTTTCGAGTTGATAGTCCAGGTTGGTCATGAACAGACGATTATACTCGCTCCACGTTTTCGGGTCCCTCGACGTTCTAGGCCGGCCAGATCGACGTAAATCCATTGTTGAACCCGTCTTCTCAAACTTGAGCACCCATTTTATAACTAACACACCTGATGGAGCTTGATTTTTGTGTCGTATCTTGTAATGATTGCAAAACTTTCGTTGAGCTAAGGTCGCAGAATCGTTGTTTCGATAGTACTCGCGTACACAAAATGCACGTTGACTACCGCTAAACGACGCCATGGTACTAAATTCCCATTGGCCGCTCTTGCAATGCGTAACCCCTCCACCCCCCTCCGCCGCCGCTGCTAGACGCGGCAACCGATTCAAATGTAAACGGACTTTTGGTCCACCCTGTATATGTACAGAACTATGATTAAATTAATACTATTTGTTTTTTTTAATGACATTAAGGGATTAGACGAGAAGGACCTTCAGCTGATGGTAATTGGTAATTAATACACCCTACCCATTACAATGGAGTGCCGCTCAGGATTGATAAACCCAAAAATTCTGAGCGCCACTATAATTGTGCTCGTCACCTTGAGACATAAAATGATTAAAAAAAAATAAATAAATCAAATTAAAAAATTAAATTAAATAATAATGATAAAAAAGTCTCATTTGCCCAGTATTTTCACTGGCTACGGCGCCTTTCAGACCGAAACACAATAATGCTTACACACAGTAGTGTTGGCTTTTTGGCAAGTTGGCTTTTCGCAAGGAGCTACTGCTTCATAGCAGAAAAAGCCAACTTGATCGCTCTTCCAGCTCAACGTTTCGCCATACAACTATATAATTATACGTCTATTAAATCTAATCAAAATCATTTTATTCATGTTGGTCAAGGATTTCCTTAGGGCAGTTGCCCTAATCGACATAAACGCCCCTGATCTTTGTATGCCCCGGGGAAGCATAGGACAAAAAAAAATTGTGAGATGATATCGTTATAAAGCGTGTGTTTGTACGTAGTCTAATGGAACGGGTGTCGAC